>VUQG01004093.1:7217-40832 GCA_015106755.1 Etia nguti
CTTGTTCCTCTTTTTTTACCCCTCACCCCCTCCCGTGCTCTTTTTCCTCCGCCATCCCTTGGGACTGCACTTCCCCTACACTTCCATCATCTTTCAATTTCTCCTCCACCTCCAACATTGTCCACTTCATTTCCCTTCCCTTTCCTCTCTTTTCATCATTCCCTCATTCTTCATGGCTACCTGGCGCCCCCAGTGGTCGTATCCATTACACTGACATGTATGAGATGTTGACCAACATGTCACCACCTCTAGGCCTGGGCAAGAAATGCCCCTCCAAGGTGGCATATAAGGTAGACTGAACACCAAGACTAACAGGCACCACCTTCATATTTCAATCAGCAGAGATGAGCTCTGTAAAACATCATTTTGTATGTCCCACACTAAAAAAGGCAAAGCATTTTTTTGTGTGTCGATCATATGATGCAGTATTGCTTGTTAAAGCAGTTTTAAGTTTGTGTATGTGTCCACTGGGGCATGGTTGGCGCTACAGTAATGATTTGCCTGTTTGCTTTGCATCTTGGCAGATAACTCCGACGGATGAAAGACAGATTGTTATTGCTGTTGATTATTTAGCCAGATAGGAGACGTAAATGAGAAAGTTGTTAAACATCGACATGCTGGATCTGCCGACGACTGTTGTCAGATGATCTCATGGCGTTCATACTTTTGTTTCTTTCATCTACCTGCCTGCATGTGCCTCCTGCCACAGCCTCGTTGTTTTGTGCGCTTTATGCAGTCTGTGTATACATGCTGTTTGAGTGAGGCTGCAAGCATGCTCCATTGCATGTGTATGTTTTTTTAACAAGTATAGAAGGACAAGAGAGGGCAAGTAAAATAATATTTTTTAATGTTGCTTTTTTGTGGGATCAGATTGTTTAACTGAAATTTTTTTATCTGTCTTATTTCTGTCTTATTTTGACATTTAATACAAATGTTGTCTTCATTTCAAGAAATAATGATCCACTTGCCTTTTCTCTCCTCCTGTATTGATCACGGTAATCTTATTCAAACTGGATTTAACTAAAACAAATTTAAAGCTAAGCTACAGGGAAACTGTGGTTTCCATAAAAATGCTCTGGTTAATTATCTCCATATAAGATATCTAAACGAGTAACACTGATATAAAGTTGTTTTTTATAATGAATGTAATCTTTTGGCTTTCTTAACTGTTCATCTCTGCAATGTTTTTATTTAACATTTGCTAAATTAGTATTTGGAAAATTAGCTTGAGTACAAGTACCCCTGCATCAGAATTCATGTAGAGATAATGGAAGCAGTCACGGCCATTCGTCGTTACTCAGGTTTCATATTGCACATATTGCACCGTGTTGTGTCGTTGCTGGCTGGTATTGTGAATTATGACTGACTATGACACCTTCGCTGATGTTCACAGAGACTAGTTCTGATGAACATGCCTGTGGATGATGACATGACAGTCCACTTCACCTCAACCCTGATGGCCCTCATCCGCACTGCCCTTGAAGTCAAGATAGCCAGAGGTTAGACAAAAACAGACACACAGTACATTTATTCTCATGGAAAACACTTTTTTTGTTTAAGTTTAAATGTGGTCAATTTCTATGTCTATTTATGTGTTTTTGGCATTTTTTTATCTGAAGGAGGGGAAGATAGGAATCAGATGGATTTGGATCTGCAGAAGGAGATTAGTGTGATCTGGCCTCATCTCTCTCAGAAGACGCTGGACCTACTGGTTCCAATTCACAAAGGTAAAATCAACATCATGACTACCAGCTGTCATCTGTGTTATTTCAGTAAAATAGTTTTAAATTTGATTCAGATGGATAATGTCTCAATGCTTTCTGCCTTCTCCTTTACAGCCAGTGACATGACCATAGGTAAGATCTATGCTGCCATGATGATCATGGACTATTACAAGCAGAGCAAAGCCAAGAAGCTTCGACAGCAACTGGAGGAACAGGTGCTTTTTTAATAATAATAATAATAATAATAATACATTTTATTTGAAGGTGCCTTTCAGAAACCCAAGGTCACCTTACAAAATAAAAAAATAAAAGGGACAATTGTTATAAAATACATAAAATAAGTTAAAATTGCAAAACAGAACTTGACAACAGATAAAATCAGCACTAAAGCGAATAAGCCAGTTTGAACAGATGTGTTTTGAGCTGTGACTTAATTGCTCATCTTGCTGAAGCACCGTTCACCCACTGATGTTCATTTGTTGTAGTTACAAATTAAATTGAGCTGTCTCTTAGGGTTATTATTTTTTTAATTAAAATGTACGTAGTCATCCCTAAGCCCAGTATTAAAGTAAAACTTGACTTAATCAGACTTGGGCGAGACAAAATATAATTACATGTACTGTGGTTTGCAGAGAAAAAGGCCCAAATGCAGAACTTGAGGCAGGCAGAATAAAAGTCCACATTGAGCACAAAACGGACATTCACACACTCGCAGGAAACCAGGAAAGGAAGAGAGCATACACATGTTACAACAAAGACCAAAGAGAAGGACATTACACACTCACTGGTCACTTTATTATTAGGTGCATCTTTCCAGTATTGGGTTGCACTCCTCTGTGCCTTCAGATCCACATGCTGGAAACATTCCTCAGAGATTTTGGTCCATATTGAAATGATGGCACTGCACAGTTGGTGTAATGATGTGAATCTCTTGTTCCACAGCAAACTGAAGGTGCTCTATTGGATTACAGTGAATTTATCGTGTTCGAGAAACTAGTTTGAGATTATTTAAGCTTTTAAACACATGAAACCAAAATCCAGTAACATCCCAGAACTGAAATGCTTCACAGCAAGGGGCCTAAAATGAAACATAAAGGTCAAGACTCCAGTGCTATCACAGCACTCTGCATACAGTTACACAAAAATCGAAACCACAAAACATAACCACTCGCAGGCACCATGCCAACATGGCCACAAGATCAGTGATTCCAACAGTGACCACGACAAACCACACTTATACCTATAGCTTCAGTATTCTTAACAGCTGTTGAGGACCTTTTACAACTTTCACCTTATCACGATAAATGAAGATTATGACAAAATGACAACCCTACAGAGGTTAAATACCTGGGACTCTTATCAGTTTTCATAAGTGAAGAAGTCTCTTGGATCAGAGGTGAAAATGTCTTGAAGAACCTAAAGAGAAATTCAGTTGCAACTCAACTCAGGCTCTTAAGACTACCACGAACTACCATGACCCGAATGACCGAGAACCTACACAGACATAAAAAAAAAACAGCACTGAGCCACATAAAAACACATAAAAACAGCTGTTTAAATATGTTTACATATGTATCATAAGCAGTGGTGTTAGGGGGTTCTTTCATTTTTTTAATTTTTCTTACCCTAGTGTACTTATCCTATTGACCTGTTCCTGTTTCCATATGTTTCTTTGTCTTTGTCTCCTCATAGAAACACGCTCCTATGTTCCAGCGTATGGATGCTTCCTCTCTTCCACAAGAAATCCTATGCAATGCCAAATCCCTCTCATTCCTAAGGCATAGTGCTGGATCTGCTCTGTAAATATTAAACTTTGAATCTCCTCAAAAAGTTACTAGCTTCCAGTTATTTATGATGGCAGAGACTGAAAATTCTGGTTGATGAAGCAAATGGGCTGCATGATATTTTTCTGTATCCACTTAGTACCAGAGGAGGTTTTGTGGCACTCAGCCCCATCTCTCCCCAAGAGATGTTCCTGCAACCACTGTCCCGCCCCAGAGAGGAGAAAGAGGAAGACGATGAAGATGATTACCATTCACCCTACCACCCCTACCGCATTCACCACCACCATCATCATCTACACACACTGGTAACCACTTGCTGTTATAAAATCGTAATCATCCATTCCAATAAAAGTTGAGAAAATGTTGATTTTCAGCTTTCAGCAGCCCAGCACTGTCTCGTAGAAGAATGAAAGTGCGGTTGATTCGATGTTTGAATGTCAAGTCTGAGCAAAAGCAGTGTATAACGTTTACTCAGCCTTCTCCACTGTGGTATTTGTGCAGGTCCCAGAGGTAGTAGAGTATAACCAAGTGATGCAGCAGGCCAGGCAGGACCCAGCGCTAATGAAATCACCTCAGCGTACAGCATCTATCAGAGCCTCGTCCATGCCCAGACTGGCTGCTGATCCTCAGGTAATAAAGAGTAATAACCTTTTTTCAAACCTATATTCAGTAACAAATCTTATATTAGTAGGTGCTTTAAAAATCAATAAACTATTAAAATCCACACAGGGTGCATTTAGTATACTCGTATTTGCTCCTTGACAGCAGTGAATAGAAACAATTTGCCTGCACATTTTAAATTACTATTACAGACACCAGAGAGAGTTTGTGTGCTCATTGGTGTCATTCCTGGTTACTTAAATAATGCGTCTTCTGGTTGTTTTGCATGTATATAGCCTGGGATGTCTGCAGACAGTAAGCTGATGAAGCGCTCCTTCTCTACCATTGGAGATCAGTGTGTGAACGGTCTCTGGCAGGAACAGCACTCTCTGGAGAGAATCAGTCCTGATGCCACATACAGGCCCCGACAGAGGAGCTACAGAGGTCACTAATTACAACTGTGAAGCAACTGCTGTGGTTTGATTCTGATTCAGAGTAAAGTTTTGGGGAGAAAAGGAACTTAACTGGTCAAAAAAGACTATTGTGCAAAAGTCTTGAGCCACCTCTCATTCTTTATATTTCACTTTCATTTCTTTTTTATTTTGAGCAAATATTTGTACTGCAATACAGTACAAAAGCAATAAAATGTATATGTAAATAATTTGTTCTTAAACGACAGCCACATCCCGTTAGAGGACTTGTGGCTAAAAGAATTTCTGACATTTCTTCTATTTACATCTTTGTTTCAATAAGTTACTCAGTGAAAAAAATACTGATTCCATGCCTAATTTATATAATCTCTATATTTGCCATATATACTGCCAACACCCAGGCAGTAGGAGAGCTTGCTCTCCACTGAGGAGTAGTAGGAGGGAAGCAGCAGCTTCCGCTCTGGGTTATTCTACCTCAGGACACAGAGGAAGTGCAGCCGCTGTTGGGCCTTCTTTACCAGGGCGTTGGTGTTGTGGGTCAAGGTGAGATCAGCGGAGATGTCGGTGCCCAGAAACCTGAAGGTGGAGACAGATTCCACCCGTTCTCCATTTATGGCGAGAGGGGAGAGGACATGTCTGTGCCTCCTGAAGTCCATTATGACTTCTTTTGTTTTAAGGATGTTAAGCTTCAGGTTTTTTTCTGAGCACCAGAGGGACAGGTTCTCTACCTCCGCCCTGTACCCTGTCTCATCTCCATCAGTGATGCGACCAACCACGGTGGTGTCATCAGCGTACTTGACGATGACGTTGGTTGGGTGTGTTGGTGTACAGTCATGTGTGTGTGCAGGGTCTACAGTAGGGGCCTGAGAACACAGCCCTGCAGGCATCTGGTGCTGAGTGACAGTGGGGGGGAGTGGGCATGCATGATAGATGTACATAGGCTGGATGCAGGAGGAGACTGTTGCAAACTCTTGGTGCCACAGACTCAAAGGCTCTGTCCCCACTGCTCTTTAATCTTGTACTCTTAGGTCCTAGAATCAACCACAAAGAAACAATTAGTCACGAGAGAGGCCGATCCAAGGAGCGCCGCCACCTGCTGTCCCCTGATGTGTCGCGCTGCAACTCTGAGGAGCGGAGTCGAGACCCTTCGTGTGAAAGGAGAAGGTCCCGCTCACCTAGCGAAGGACGCACACATACTTTGCAGAAACAGGTGCTTCAATCTTTCCTGGCCCGGCCACTGTGCAGGCTTCTGTCATATAATAGAATCAGGATCTGTTTTCTACTGCTGGATGAGAACCAACAGTCCTTCTCTGGCATACAGCAAAGTCTTTTACTCAATATTGTGCTTGATTTATTTGCAGGTGAACACATCAGACAGCCCTGCCCACTCAGCCTCAGAGTCTGGTACTCCTCGTAATCGCCGCCAGTTGCCCCAGACTCCCTCGCGCCCACGGCCTTACATCTCCTACTCTCCTCTCGTCTGCCGAACACAAACCTCGTCCACAACAGCTGCAGCCGCAGCCTCCAATGAGGGACAGAGCCAGCCTCAGGACACTCCTGGTGGCCCCACAGAGGCCTCACTGAGGGTTGACATGGAGAGCAGGCCTTTATCTGCAGTCCAGGGGTCATCCGGAGTTCACGTTTCAGGACCGAGCCACCCCTCTCCTCATCGTTACATATCGGAGCCCTACCTCCCATTCCACGAGGACCTAAGTAGTGGCGAAGCAAGCGAGAGGCAGGAGACGCTTACCTTTGAGACTGCCGTGGCCACCAGCCTAGGTCGGGCCAATGCCATAAGCTCAGCTCCTCAGCTCAGACACTCCTGGCAGGTCCCTAATGGGCATTTCCGAAAGCACTTGGGCCAGACAAGTCCAGCTGGCGCCAGCGAGCTTTTAAGTGACACAGACGAGGATGATCGCTGCTAAAAAAAAAAAAAAAAATCAGAGAGAAAGAAGAAGAGGATGCACAGAGGAACTGGGCACCTCAGAACAGCCCACGTGGCACCACAACGCTTTAGCTCCACAGTGGCCCTGAGAACCCGATGTTCTTAGCGCCAGTAGCATTACGAGCAGGACTCAGTACCACTGCTGTTTATCTTGGATGCTGGTGTCTGTCTGCACGTTTCCTCATGTCCATTTGTTGTAGCTGGAGGGAGACTACCAGTACATGTGTGGACACGGGTGTGAATTTCTGTGTGCGCGCTCTTAATAGAGATTTTTTTTGCTAAATCACGAAAACAGCAGAGACTGAAAATACCATTAGTAGCCCACTGCGGGCAAACCCACATGTTGCCAAGCCTTCCCACGCAACTTTGTGTTTTGAGTGTTATTTGAACAAAATATGGTGAGATGTGGAAATCTTCTAGCTGAATCCAAGACACTGATTTAAGTGCATTTTCTGTAAGTGAAGCTTATGGTAGCATGTAAACATGTAATCAGATGAATGTATTTTAGTTTCATGTTCAGGTCATTTGGGGAGGTTGCTGTTAGTCTGTGCATTGTTGTGCATTGAAACAAAAATATTTTTTGGCAAGATTTTGTCAGTTTATAACGGGCAACGAGCCATTCCCAACAGTTCCTGTTTACAGCAGATTATCCACAAGATTCATGGGCATTAAGAAGTCACCAGTTACTAATCAATCAATACAGAAGATCAAGTACCACATGTTTAGTGAACTGAACAGCTATAACAGCCAGAGTTATTTTTTGCCACAATGTCAAAGCAACAGTAGCGTATATGAAGGTGGAGTATAGTCCGGGGTTATGTGTGTGCAAAAAGATTATGAGCAGATCACACAATAAGAGAAGGTTTGTCTCAGGATACTGGACCATTGCATTTGTAATATACTGTCTTCTGAAATCCTCTGCAGAAAAACACTCACCCGGGATCTAAAATGAAATCAGAAGGACTTTAAGTGACTCTTTAACCTATGGGTCAGTCAACATAGTAAGAACATGACTAACATAAGAACTGAACGGATCCTATTGTTTCCATCGGCTCCGTTTGTGGACCACAAAATCTTTGGCATGGGGACAGCCATCCGTAGGACAGATAGCCTGGGTGTTGTTACTATATGAAGCCAAATGGATGTTCAGTTTCCACATGTCTGTGCTGAATAACCACTGCTGATGTGTTAGAGATGTGACAAAAGCCATTTTCCTCCTGTACATAGAGCCGGGGATGTGTCCTCTTCGGGGCGTGTTGCCTTCTTTCGTGTAATGACAAAAGTGACGGGAATTTGATGTCTTTCATACATGTGATGCAACATGGATGCTTCAACAAAAGAGCAATCAAAGGTACCGTTTGGTTAGTCTCTCTGTTAACTGTCACATCGCTCCCACCGCATCACTTTCTGTCAGTAAAAAAACAAAAAGCAAGCATTTCAGTATTTTCCATGCTTCAGAGTTCTAGTAATTTACACATGCATGATCATGGTGACAGCGATAATGAGAGATGGGTGAGAGAGCTGTGTCTTAAAGCCGCCTGATTATTTTTTTTGTTTTAGTGTGCCCATGATGTTAACTGAGATTCATTTTGCCAACGATGTGATTATGAAACAGAGCAAAGCAGAGAAATGTTTATTCCCGGCATTCCCTCTGCAACATTCCAAAATTATAGATGATTTGTCGTTCCCTCTAAATGAGATGTATATTTATATCATGTGTTGTTGTGTTGTTATAATATGTTGAGTTTGAAATGTGAAAACGGGATATATCTGAGGGGTCAAAGTCACCTGCTGACGACCTGAACATAAAGTCCCACGATGAAGATAAGGTGTAATTTAGCAAAGATACCACCTTTGAAGTGTGCCGACTGCAAGACTTGAGTTATACAGTGTACCAGTTAGATTAGTATATAAGGCCATGCTTAGCATGTACAGTGCAGCCTAGGACTTCACCTTACTATCTGTCTGTACAGAAGAGCCTAATCTGTGCCTGGGGAAAACTCACCCAAAGAGTTCCCTATCAAGCCTGGATTTCCTAAATAGAGAAGCTTTCTGGTAAATATGTAGTATAAACTGTACAAAATAAATCCATGTTTAATTTATTGCACTCTTTACATTTTTATTTTATTCATGATGCCTGTCTACGAGCTTAACAAAGGACATGTTTACATATCTGTTCAAAGGACAATTAAAAAGAGATCACCTGACTTTTCTGCACTGAGTGATATCACTTCCAAGAATTTGGCTGAATGCAACCAAATCGGGCAGTGATTAGCACTGTTGCCTCACAGCAAGAAGGTCCTGGTTCAAATCCAGTAGCCAGCTGGGGCCACTGGGTTTGGACGTACGACCTTTTGTTGCATGACTTTGTCTTTATGCTTTTTCTCCCCATCACTGTTCTTAAATGAAGGTGAAATACCTGCAATTCTTGTAAGAGAGCATGAAAGTGCAATGAACAATATACACGAGTTGGAAGCTCGACTTCTTGTTGGTAATGATCTACACAAGTAACGCGTTCATAAAATCCAGATTTTGCCTGAAATTCCCTTTTTTCAATACCCACGCCTGAACAGTAGATAAAACAGGAAACCAGGGAAAATAGGCCTGAATAGAACAAGTCAGTGCTTCATTTGCAAAGCATTTAACTATTTTTAGTTTTTGCTCAAATTCCAGCGAAACATGTTTTTTGTGTTTCTGTTTTGTTGTTCACATATATTCCCAAAATAAATACGTGTGAAGAATTAAGCAGACTGGAGCTTTTAAGTGACGTAGGTGAGAGATCGAGTTTCTTTTGTGAGCAGACTCGGACCCACAACTCAACGGCCATCAGCCAGTCTCCTCTCACACAGTCATCACATACAGTTTTAATGGGTAAAAAGCAAAATCAGCCTGTATAGCCTCATCAAGGTTGATTTTATGTTCACATTGGGTTTGTGAAGCAGTC
This sequence comes from Etia nguti, assembly GCA_015106755.1. NCBI lineage: Eukaryota > Metazoa > Chordata > Actinopteri > Cichliformes > Cichlidae > Etia > Etia nguti. Next base: position 16,646 of record VUQG01004093.1, read on the forward strand.
GCTGTATATTAGTTATATAAAACATATTTGCTGCTATAATATCACATATTCTGGGAGGTGGATATTCAGACACCTTATCAATAATCCGTCACCTCTGCCGAGGTGAACATACTGCAGCTCTGGGACCAGCAGTCTGCACTTATTACAGGATTTCAGCCACAGAGTATATTAGATGCTGCCAGACATATCAAAGAGCAGTGGCAGCATTCAGCCTTCTGTAAATATTATCAGTGAAATGCAACACAGAAACTTGTTTAACGCATTTTCTTTCAGGTAAAAAGTTTTGTGGTGTTTTTTTTTTTTTAAGATAAACTTGACATTCACAGCCACTCTACACTAACTGGGACTACCTTTGCTGCACAAAATCCTTGTTTGCATTACCACATCCAATAATTCAGCATCAGTCTGAAAAGTAATTGGCTTAGCTGTAATAAGCTACTGTTTGTTTTCTCTAAGGCAGAAACCCATTAATGGAACAAAACTACTCACAAATTAACATGCAAACTAAGTAGAGACTGTCGTCTCCAATAGATAAACAGATTATGCATGTTCTAGGAAGAGACTTCACAAGGTCACACCTGACTGCAGTGGGCTTGTTTATCTAGGATGGATTCATTTTCCATGATGTGCAGCTTGAAAGGATTTAGCTCAAAGGCGTGGTGTTTAACTTGACCTTGAATGTTTCCATACAGAGTACTAATGCCCTCTGAATCTGACAGCTGTGTGATATACTTGACATCAACACGTGAAGCAGCTCTCTGTGAGGACACTGTTTAGTTTCACTATGATGCCACAAGCATGGACTTAAAATCTGTGGACTCTTCTAGAAACTGTCCGTGTGCATTGACTACATGCATGCAGCACTTGTTTGAGGTGTATTTATAGATTTTTGCAGATTTCCAGCACATCACATTTCACTCAGATCGGGGAGCACGGTCCTGGTTCCCGTGTCTGTGTGGGTTCTCTCCGGGTACTCCAGCTTTCTCCCACAGACCAAAGACATGCAGTTAGACAGGTTAGGTAACTGGTGATTGTAAATTGGCTGTAGGCTTAATGCAAGTGAGAGGGATGTCTTTCTGTCTGTGTTGGCCCTCAGATAGGTGATCTGCCCCAGGTGTACCCCACCTCTCGTCCTATGGTAGCTTGGATAGGCTCCAGTCCCTCCCCAAATTCAAGCTGTACTTGGACTGTTGACTATTAAAAAAAACACACCCTGGTGTCATGGCCTAGGACCTCAGATCAACACTTTCAACTTGATCCTGTTGGGAGGAGCTTTCCGTCACCACATACCGTGGTCACAAATCCCCTTCTCAGGCAGCAGCCCCTCACTCTTCTGATCCTTATGTCACATTCCTCACCTGGGCCACAGTCCTCCCCTTCTGCCCCTGGACAAAGAAGACTGGGGGGAATGGGGGTGTTGGATCAATGTGAAGTTCAATGGTGAATTAGGCAGACTGGGGTCATATGGGTGGGTTGCATGACAGATAAGTCGTCTTTGTTACTTTTTGTGTCCATAAATAAACTTTATGGCAGAGAAAATGTAAATCTTTAACACTGGTCTTACAATGCTTGTGATTCTGCAGGTAGTAGTCTTATTCTTCATCCCAAACCCAACTCAGTGGCAGTGGTGTTGTCTATAAAGTCTCACCTCAGACAGTCTCTGCCACATGAGAAACAAAGGACTTACACCTTCTGTGTAGCAGCAAGCTTAGACAAAAACACGCCCATGTGTCTGTCATTTTTCACACTCTGAGATCTGAGGCACTTGCTAACTTGCTGAAGATCAAAGATACTGGCGTCAACCAGCAGATGGATATGTTCATGTGTTTTTGTCCTGCCACAATGTTTAAATGAGACATCTCTCTCATGCTGAGGCTTCAGCTGTCTGGTTTGGTCCCTCGATTTCATCATTCCTCTGGCCTAAAAAAAATGGTCAGCCAGGCCAGTGCTTGGCTTGGGCCTTGAGGAGGGGTGTGTGTTTTTTCAAGTGCATCCTCTGGTGTTTATCAGGCAGACTGGAGCGCTGGCACACAGTTCAGACTGAGGAGTCCGGATGTTACCATTACCAGAAGCCATGCAGGGCTCTTTTGTGGTTTTGCTGCTACTGAGCTACGTAAGTCTGGCTGCATTGAAGTACTTTTATCTGTGAAAATACTTCTGATATACTTCTGTTTAATTTTTCCAATGGACTGTCAACTAGTAGTAGAGGCACAAAGTGTAATTATTTCTGTTTAGGTTAAGAGTAAAGGTACAAGGGTCTAAAATTTAAAGGAAAAACCAGATCGCCGTAGATTTTTTATAGTGCATTAATCTACACTAAGAATCACTTTACTTACATTCACTATTTTCAACTGCCTTTGCTCCTTTTCTGTTTCTCTCAGTAACTGTAGCAATTAAATTATTTTCTTTTATTAACACGTTTCAAGCAATTGGCTCTTGTTATATGTGCAAATGAAACAATCATCGATGGTGGAGAACCTTTACTTCAACTGTAGCAACCTAGCGAAGAAAAAAAAATTCCCTCTGCATAAGAATAATTTCACCCCTTAAAATGTTTTGACCTTCATATTAGTCACAGACAGAAGAGGAAGAAGCAGGAGGTCTGCCAGTGTACTAAAAACCATCTGAAGGATGGATGCATGTTTTCACTAAGGACTAGATTATTGGTTATTTTTACCTCACATACTTATTGTCCACGCAGATAATTTGTTTTGTTTTGTTTAGTTAGTTTTTTGGGTTTTTGGGGGGTTTTTTTGGTTATGAGAGATTTAAACATTCTTCTTTGTCTGCTTTTTCTATACAGAAAGAGCCACAACAAAATAACAGCATTATGTGATCTGCAGGACAGTCAGACAAGTTAGTGTTATTATCTATTATATTATGTCATAATATGCTAAATACAGTACAAACTAAGGCACCACTGTATGGTAATGTATAGAAATGCAGTAAAAACATCTGAAGTCTGTCAGTGTATGATTTTAATATTGCTGATTCTGGCATCCCCTAGTGGCCACCACAGCTGAGACAGTGTAGCATGATGTCCACTATAATAAAAACAGAATTCACGTTTTGAAACTATAAGTGAGGTTTTGTAATGAAATTTCTCTTCTGGTATTTATATGCGTTTATCATGCATCTACTTCTGGGAAGGAAAACAAGCCACCAAGATGTAAATCATAACATTTTATGGTAAAGACTTGGTTTAAGGTTAAATCTGGGGTTAGGATTAAGCAAGTAGTAGTTATAGTTAGGCAAAATTCAGGGAAATAAATCTTAGAGATCCTCTAAAATGATGTCTATATTATTGTGAGCGTGTTTGAGTTGTGTTCAGGGTACCATCCAGTAGATTATTTTAGTCTTGGGTGGGGGGTCCTTCAGCAGCTGAGCATCACTGTGGAGATCATATGCTCATGTCTGACAGACACACAACGGTGTGACGGTCGACAAACAAACGCTTGGTTTGATTTCTGACAGTGTCTGTTTTATTTTTCCTGTTATCAGAGCTTGTTAAGGTGTCTAAAAAACACACTAAATCAGTTGTTACTGCTGTTGTGCTCATCCTAATATATATGTTCCTTTTTGTCCCTTTTGTGGATGATGTCTGTTTTATGTGGTGTATAGCATAATTTTGTTTCTATGCTATAACTTTTTTAAAGTAATCAAGAGCTACTAACAGTTATACAGATATGATTTAGCCTGTGGCTTAGACTGGCATCTATCTTTCAAAACTGGAATAAGTTACAGGGTCAGTAATCTCTACACAACAAAGATGAAGATATCTGCTAGGATTAACTGGTGCACAACCACGCAGTATAATTAACTGTGTTGCTGATCTGATAGTGTGTACGCCCATTAGTAATCTCTCCTCAGCCCTACAGCGTCCCGCATTAAGTTCATAAAGCCACACTGTGCTGCCCTGTTTGCTTTTCTGTTAACAAATAAGTGTGAATCTATGACATTTAATAACATTTTTCCATAGTACTGTCTGTGTTTGTATTGGAGCGGTCTGTCTGGGGGAAGCCACAGAGGGAGCGTTTGTCTGAGAGATGAATTTGACTTGTTTTGGACACTAACTGTGCTTTGGTCTTGTGTTTGAATCCACGAGAAGCATTTTACTTTGGGAATGTCATTTAGGCATCACATGGTTTCATTAAATGTTGTGAAAAATGAAAACTGCAACATGGTTGAAAATGGACTAAAATGTGAAATAATTTCACTGTGGTTAGATTTCCCTGCAGGCTGGATCTGTAGATGAGACAAACCTTCAGCCTGGAGTCAGAGTATCATCCAGTTCAGAAAATTCCCCTCAAAGCTCGGCTTTGCAGGCTGGTCGCACTGAGGTGACACCAAGGTTGAATCCAGTAAGCGGCGCTTCCCCTTTGAAGTCACATCCTGATCCTTCCATACATGATGGAAACACCAAAGTATTGAACAATCATGCAGATCTAGATACAAATACTACAAGTTCAACGAATAGAGAACCAGACAAACCAAATCCTGAACCAAGGCCTCTCTCTTTGACTGGAAATGAGCAGCTTTCCAAGTCACATCTTAACATAACTGGGACAGGGACATGGAGCTCAGAAGGCTTTATCACAGCCACCACTGTTTCTGTCAGATCCCAAACTGCCAGCCCTAACATTCAGTCTGAGGACGCCACAGCTGCAGTTGCCTCATCAGGAACTCATACAGGAACAAAAATAGAGACCGTTTCATCTACTTCATCTATTGCTGCTTCAGGATTCACCACAGAATCAGGTTCTGTTGCTTCTACTGTGGACCCTTTATCAGAAAAAGTGGAAACAGGCAAAATTAGACAAGAGGCTTTGTCATCTGTGGTTACCACTCCAGTCCCAGTAGTCACTATTCCCTCCTTTAAAGACTTCAGAAAAACAGAGGAAGACGTATCACTGGAAAGAGCAGCTACAGAGGACTTTGCTCCACCTCAGCTTGATCCCACCCCAAACCTTACCTTTTTAACCCCCACACTACAAAGTGGAGAAGCTCTGAGTCCCAGGGTCACAGAAACTGTGATGAGTAATGTTCCAGCCAGTGAGAAAATAGAAAAGGAGGAAATGGAAGGCAAGTTTGAGACTGTTTCACCCACAGGAAAAAGAATCCGATTTCAAGGTGGAGATGGAGTTAATGGGACGGAGACAGATGAAAATGAAACAGATCCAGAGGTGGAGGAAGGACACATTCATGCAGACAGTGACAGGTTTTACAGTCAGCCCTCGCCTGATTTGATCTCCCAGTTTAGCGCCGTAGGCTTCAGCATCCAGTCAGAGACTGAACCTCCACAGCAGACTGACAAAGCAGCCAATCAGCCTCCTACAAACACAATCAGACGTCACGATGCAGATAAAACAGGAATCAGAGGTCAAAGGGTAGGAATATGTTCATGCTTTGCAGTAACTATGTATGAATAAGACTTGATTTCACTACTGTAGCTATTTTTACCTTTATGGGTTTTGGTACTATAAACAAAAGATTCATTCACATTGATTTAGAGAACAGAGTTTTAATGAAATTATAAACAAAGCACACAGGAAATTTTAATCACATTTGCCTGATATTCTCGTCTTATTTACTGTTGTGTCCTTGGATGAAATTGAATTTGCACAAAGCTGATTTGATGACTACGATGGCAACATATATCTGTGTCAGTTCTAGCACCAGAAAACCACATGAGTGTGTAGGGGAGGGTGGTTAGTCTCTCCAGTGAGATGCATTGGCTCCCTCCTCTGGCTAAACTGTGGCACTGTAACCCCTTTCTCCCCAATAAATATATATTTGGTTTATTATACATAACACCCCCCCAGTCATCCCTTAAAGTATAGTTTCCAAGTAGCCACAGTAAAACCCAGTTTTCCCCCAAAAAGAAAAAATGAAACTAAAAGAAAGTAATAACTTGTAACTACTTAGGTTAACTGGCAACACTGTAGAGAGTCTTTGTGAGGTAAATATGGAAAAATATTCTGTCAAAATGTCAAATTTCATCATTGGTGCATAATACAATGTGTAATTGAAACTGCCTGTGGTATGAGCCATCACAAAAATTCAATTACTGGTGAAAATCATGGAAGCGAACTGCTTGAGACAATGGACCATCTGGCTCGTTGGCAGTTTAAAAGCCGGCTTCGTGATTTTTCGGGGGCCTGCATTGCATGTTTCAGAGGTTGTTTGCACAAAGATCCCAATAGCATTGAACAATATACTTCAGGAGGAACCATCCAGACATCATCTCCATTAAAGGTCTTGCTTATCTCAGAAAGCCAATCGAATACAATATTCTACACCTATTAAAATAGCATGGCTTCACATTAAAAGCTCCCATGCAGAAGATAAAATGCCTGCATCCACTCCAGACATGTAAAAACATGCGTGATAAGTCAAAAACTAGTGACGCCACATGCCTGGCATCAAATTCATAATGAGTGTGTATTTAAAACAAATTTGTATCGCTTAGAATAGAATAGAATAGCTTTTTTTATTGTCACTGTTACAAGAACAATGAAAGACAGTTTGGCATCTCTCCATGTGTGAGAAGTACACAATAGCGTAAGTATTTACACAATAACAGACGAATTTACATTTACACAAGAAAGATATGTACAAGTTATACATACACCTGCAAACATACACGCACATACATACATATATGTATGTAGTTTTAACCGTTATGTTTACCTTGTAGTAATCTTAGTTAAAATAATTTTTGGGATACACATGATCTAAAGCCTCAGCTCTACTCTTTTTTTCAGGGATTGCGCGGTTTACCTGGTCTACCGGGACCACCGGGACATAAGGGAGATAAAGTGAGTGCTAAATTAAACTTAATAAGCATTTCTGAATAAAGTTCATCATAGTGTAATTTTAAGCACTTGTTCATGAATAGATATTGTAATGAGCTCGGTAGCATAGCTTAATCCTCTTTTTTAGTTTTTTAGAGCGGTGGGTTTGTTGGTTTCTTTTCACATTCACATCTTTGCACAATTTTTGTTGTATTTTTCTTGGTGGTAAATTGTCTTCATGAATCTTTAATAAACTTTAAATAAAATGTCAAATTCTTGTTTGTGCTGGACTATAAGACAAAAATGGTTTTGTTTTGGGTTTTTTTTTGTCTTCTAAGGGATACCAAGGCATCATGGGCAGGACCGGGCAGACTGGATACAGAGGCCCTGTTGGTCCTTCTGGGATGCCGGCTATTGTTGTATTTAAAACTTCTGAAGAAGAGTGGGAGGCTTTCAAGGTAAACTGCTGCTGTATTTGATGAAATTAAAACTATTTTAACAGACATTTTCAAACACTGAGCATATTTAATAAAAACAGGAGATACACATTCTTCTGCTTAGCAAATGTAAGAAGTGTTAGGTTTAGTATTATTATTTAAATATATTTATGCCTTGAATGTATGATTTTTTTTAGAATTTTTTTTAACATTATAGGATACTTTTGCTTGACAAATATATAATGAACTGAAATCAGATTAACCGAGCGACAGGAAAACACAAACGTGATCCTTCTAGATCCAGCGAATCATTTCATGTGTGATCTAGAAGGGACTGACTTTTTTCATTTGTGCTGACTACTATAAAACAGTTTTCATGTCACTGGATCTTTAATTTTTTGGTGTGTACTTGTATTTCGTTATATCACATGTTTGTCCACATTCACTGCTAGTCGAAAGGTCTAACTGATGCGTTCTTATAACTGTGACAATTTAAATCTTTAATTGTTCCAGAGCTTATAATTAACACTCCTGGGTTATTATTCTGAAAGCTCGTTTTTTCAGTGTACGTATAAATAAGTTTTTCTTTCTGTGTGTGAATGCTCAGTAATCATGATTAAAAGAAATCCATTCTTCACTGTTTTCTTGCAGAAAAAGCAAATTTACAAAAAGCTGGTATCTTCGTGGCCGGTAGGCATTTGTTTTATAACATGAATGCACCTAAAATGACTTTTTACAATAACTCCTTTGTCATTAGTAAGAGCAGAAATAAAGGCTGAACTATGGTACTCTGAGAAGATTATTTTTTAGCATAATCAAAAAAATGTATTCCTTGCACATATACATTTTCATATTTATGCTATAATAAAGACATGTTGTGCCTGAGCTGTAACACTGTGTGTTTTTCTTCTCAGAAACTTAAAGGGCCTCCGGGTCCTCCCGGACCTCCTGGAGATGATGGACCAATTGTAAGTAGACAAAGACATTATAGCTAAATTCAACTTTCAAGTTTTACATGGCAATACAAATAAAGGACTGTAAATAGACTCCAGTGGCTACTTTTTCTCCAGGGACTACCTGGAATTACTGGAACTCAAGGACCTAAAGGAGTTCAAGGAATAATCGTACGTATCTCAATTTTTTATTTTTTATTTTTTGTATCTGATTATTTGAGTGCAGGTTCATGGGTCTCACATCATCAGACCTACAAATAAGTGTAAGGCAAAGAATATGCTAAGGTTCTTGGACATTTTGCAAAATGAGATGGTTAATGCTTAGGTGGTGTGACAGTGTAAACACTGAAAACTGTAGCAGCTGACTATGTAAATATCAAGTGGTTTTTAGCTTGATTAGGACTGATCAGTAGGGTGATAACTTGTATATTATTATAGTGATATTATGGTGGATTAAGACATTAATATGGTCCTTAAGTGGATGCTGGCTTGTTGTGGTTGGTTAGGACAGAGGTTTTAATATTTCCTGGGTATATTTTAGTAACAATAGGAATTCTGGGTAGAAGCTAAGTTGTATTGAATGGAGAGGAAAGATATTACTACTATTGTCTGTAATTCTGCCCTGTAATGTCTTATGATTATTCTTCTACCTACATTACATATTGCGTTGTACTCCAGGGCAGTCCTGGTCCACAAGGTATCCTGGGTCCCCTGGGCCGACCTGGAAGAGACGGGACCCCAGGACACAATGCTGACCCGGGCCCTCCAGGTTTACCTGGAGAGCAGGTAAATCTCCTGGAAAACATGTATGGATTTAAGTTAGTCATACTGGTGCCTGGGGAATTAACTCCTTACTTGTCCTTATAGGGTCCCAAAGGCTACAAAGGAGAGCAGGGCAGCAAAGGGGAGCTGGGTGAGTGGGTAAGGTTGTCCTGATCTTATAATGTTATCAGGATTATAACTATGGAAGCTTTAGCATGCATGTGCATAGACAGTATACATTCTCTGGTCTCTTTATTAGATACACCTGTTCAACTGCCTGTTAAAGGCAAATATCTAATCAGCCAATCACATTGCAGCAACTCAATGTATTTAAGAATGTAAACATGGTCAAGATGACCTGCAGAAGTTCAAATTGAGCTTCAGAATCAGGAAGAAAGGTTATTTGAGTGTATGGCATGATTGTTGGTGCCAGACAGGCTGGTCTGTGTATTTCAGAAACGTCTGATCTTCTGGGATTTTCCCAACCATCACTAGTCTTTACACAGAGCTGATAGGAATTCAAATATATTCAAAATCCTGCTCCTCACATACAAGGTCTTAAATAATCAGGCCCCATCTTATCTTAATGACCTTATAGTACCATATCACCCTATTAGAGCACTTCGCTCTCACACTGCAGGCTTACCTGTTGTTCCCAGAGTATTTAAAAGTAGAATGGGAGGCAGAGCCTTCAGTTTTCAGGCCCCTCTTCTGTGGAACCAGCTTCCAGTTTGGATTCAGGAGACAGACACTATCTCTACTTTTAAGATTAGGCTTCAAACTTTCCTTTTTGCTCAAGCACCTTGAGAGGGAGAGGTTAATAGACCTCTCTGCATTGAATCGTACTTGTTATTAATCTCTGTCTCTCTTCCATAGCATGTCTGAGGTGACTGTTGTTGTGATTTGGCGCTATATAAATTAAATTGAATTGAATTGAAATAACTACTTATTAGACCTGAGGCACGTAGGAGACCTCTCTGGATGCACAAGTCGACTCTTGAAAGAGACGGGCTACAGAAAAAGACCACACCAGATGCCATTACTGATAGCTTTGATTGTTGCCTGGTCTGATGAGTCTCACCTATCAGATGGTAAAAAGCATGGATCCATCCTGCCTTGTATCAACAGTTCAGGATGGTGATGGTATAATGTTGTTGGGGACACTTTATTGGCTCACCTGGTCCCCTTAGTACCAACTGAGCATCGTTTAAATGCCACAGCCTGCCTGAGTATTGTTGTTGACCATGCCCAGCCCTTTTTGACTACAGTGTAATTATCTTCTAATGGCCGTCACAAAGTTCAAATCACCTCAAACTGTTTTCTTGGACATCAGTGTACTCAAATGGCTTTCACAGTCACAAGATCTTGTGACTGTTTCACGAACAGTATTGAATCTCTGCCATGAAGATTTATAGCAGTTCTGAAGGCAAAAGGGGAACCAACCAGTTACTAGAAATGTGTACTAACGATTTGGCCAGTGAGTGTATATCTGTCTCCGTTTGCATTCAGCATCAGCCATTTATTTGTGCAGCTGGCTCATACTATTATAATTGTATATGTTCAAGTCTCAAAGATTTATATTAAGCAGTCAAACATTTTTCTCTGCCTGTAGGGTTATCAGGGCGAGGCGGGATCACAGGGAAACAGAGGACAAAAAGGAAACAAGGTCAGATGAATCATCTGTAGAAGTACTGTTGTTTTCAAGGAGGGCTGCATGGGATTCTGATTTGTGTCTCTTGGTGCCTACAGGGAAATAAAGGGGTCAGAGGCCACGCTGGGCTTCCTGGCTACATAGTAAGTTCAGATGACCAGCTCCATTCCCGGCACATTAAAAACGTTTCTTTTTAATTAATATTTGTAAAAGTGATGACTCAAATGAATTATTTCTCATTATTGCTCTCACAGTATGTACATTTTAAAGCCACATCTGAAAAGTCCAATGTTTACAGGGCACGCCTGGACCAAGAGGTCCTCCCGGTTACCCAGGACCATCAGGGCCTTTGGTCAGTGTCACACAAATAGATTTTTTTAAAAACGATCCGTGTAGGTATTCTACTGTTTCTACTATTCTACTTTGCATTCATTATTGCTTTTCATTGTTTTCAGGGAGAAACTGGGCCTTTAGGCTTCTGTGGTCCGAGAGGCCCTCCTGTAAGTTATAAAGCAATATATATTCCTACAAAACCATCACACTGAAAATTATATTTAATTAAACAATGAGATACTATTAATGAGCATCTATTAATTTGCCTTCTTTTCAGGGCAAAATGGGTCCCAGAGGAGTAAAAGGTGCCCGAGGAGTTAAAGGACCACCAGTAAGTAAAGTAAACAAAAAATTAATCAGTTTTTAATTCAAAGTTGTGTTTTTCAAAAAAAAACATTTATAGAGCAATTATTTAAACTGTCAGGGTCATCAGGGTGAAATGGGCCCCAGAGGAGCAGCTGGGCCACAGGTGAGAAAACACTTATATATGCAAACTTTCTAGCAGACTTTGAAGAAGGATAACTTTATGACTTACCTCAATAAATGTCCATAATATACATATGTGCATTGCTTTAGGGAGAGCCTGGTCCGGATGGAACAGTTGGGTTTCCTGGTGTTCGTGGGCCTCAGGTATCAGTAAAGCTTTTGTATAGCATGAAATGATCATGTGTGAAACAACCAACACGTTATTCAACGCTTGGTAAATGAAAGTTGCATGTTTTTGGTGTGTTCATGTGTAGTTTGTGAAAACAAAGGAAGCCACGATAGAAGGTGAAGATGAGAAGATATTACTTAAAAATGACAGTAGGCTGATGGAAGCAAACCTAATGTAACCTAAGTAAATCTTTTTAGGAGTAAAAAAAGTTCTTTATCACATGTTGAAAAATTAATTGTGAATAAAACACGACTTTGATCAATTACCTCACAGGGAAACCCAGGCCCTAATGGACCTCCAGGTCCTAAAGGTAGCACTGTGAGTATACTTAAAGAAAGAAAATGTAATACTGGTTTGTGAACCTGGGCAGTTACCAGTTCACGTCACTGGCATTTGAATTTCTTTTTTACTTTTTTTCTTTTTTTTACATTTCACCAGGGTGATCCAGGAGATGAAGGGGAAATAGGTCAACCTGGACCACCTGGACTAAACGTAAGATAATAAGGCTAAAGAGTAAGTGTGCTGCGCAGTGTTTGTTTATGCTGTAATGAGTTTACCTGAGTAATGTCTTTTTTTCTCCCCTTATTTTAGGGAGCCAATGGGAATCCAGGAAAGCCTGGATCCTCAGGTGATCCCGTAAGATTACTTAAAAGAATTTATTTTCTGACTCTTGCTAAAATGGTTAGAACTTTTATAATGCATGACATTAATTGATGTTCCCTCTTGGTCTCCTGAACTGTTGTTTTCTGTTTACTTATATGTGTATCTGTCACCACCAGGGTGTCAAATCCAGGAGAGGTGATAAGGGGGATCCAGGATTCAAGGGAGACCAGGTAATTTAGATTCTTCTTGTCCATCTGTCCAGTCAGTGGTTGATCAGTTTACTGACCAGATCAGTGAATCTGTTAATCAGCTTGTTTTGTTCGTTCAGGGTCCTCGTGGACTTCCAGGTAAACTGGGATCAAAGGGGCACGCAGGGCCAATGGGACTTGAGGGACTTGGAGGACATGCAGGGCTACCAGGACTTCCTGGACCCACTGTGAGTGTAAAAAATAAATTAAAAAAAACAAAAAACATGTTCACTTATGATACAAAAGCTTCTATAATATCAGATCTTATTTCATATCTTCATCCAATGTTGTAGGGCTATGATGGCATCATGGGAGAGCCAGGGAAGCAGGGAAAAGATGGCTCTAAGGTGAGTTTGAGAAAATAGTTGAATCTGTTTATCTTGACTGTTTTTCTTAGCTGAAAAGTGAATTTTGTTGCGCAAATATGATGTGATGTAGGGAAACCGAGGACCAGCTGGTATTCAAGGAAGTCCTGGACCTCGAGGCAATAAGGTAAGGAATCTGAATGAATAATTCATATCTAATCTATATAAATCAATTAATATATTTGCACAGGAATTTTACTTTACAGAATCTCACATACCTCAATGTGGCCTTAAAGATCAGATGCCAAATTTTGTATTTAAAAGACATTAAACAAAGTTAACATAAAAATTGCAAAACCGCATTTTTTTCAGTTTTTTTTTACTTTTAATATTTCCGGAAATATGTGAAGTGTAGTACTCCAAAGGGAGCAGTATTGTAACATTTCCAAACCATTAACAGTCATTCTCATTGTCAAAGGGTCGGGAAGGTCGAGTGGGATTTTCTGGAATCCCTGGTCTTATTGTGAGTTTAAGTGACAATATGTTCAGGGTAGATGCTTATATTTGTGCTAAAGCTATAGTATTATTTATTTCTTTATTTGTTATTGCAGGGACAGATGGGGACATCAGGAGAGAGGGGACTTCAAGGAGAGCCTGGTATTAAGGTTACTACATAGTTAAAGTTCTTGCTCTGTTTTTATATGACTGCGCTGTTAATTGTTTCGTTTTTTTACATCTATAATTGAAGGCATCGACCAATCAGTGCCTTCAAAAAGCTCTTTAAACAGAGGCATGTCAAAGTCAAAGAGTGTGTTTGTACTTGATGTGTGTACCCCATTTGTTTAGGGAAAGATTGGAGTCCCCGGGATGCCTGGTTCAAAAGGCCTGAAGGTGATTGTGCTTTACATTTAAACATTAGAGAAACACATGCTTAGAACTTTAAAACAAAATTGAAATATCCACCACACATGACATCTGCTAAAGCTAGTATCCAGATGATGGCATTATTTATATAGATTTCAAATATAAGGTCAATTTTAACTCCTTTTTTTTAATTTACACTAGAAAAAAAGAAATAGAAAAAAGGAGTTATTTCTTTCCCTTTTCAGGGATTTAAAGGTCATCTGGGCCACATGGGGCAGGATGGCAGTCGTGGAGCCTCGGTAAGACTAATCATGTGCTGTTTTGGACTCCATGAATAGAGAAGCCTCCCTTATTAATGTTGATTTTGTTTTTCCAAACCTGCAGAGAAAGTATGTGAATTATTTTTATTTTTATTTATTTATTGTTATGGTTTTGTTATTCATACAGAACAAAATGGGTTAGGTGTTCCAGAATCAGATTTGGTTAAATCTGATCATTTCTTCTTTAGGTTAACAGTTAACATTTAATCTGTCAGAAATGATACTTCAGCAGTAATATTACAAGGGTGAGCAGGATAAGGACAGATATTTGATGAACTAATATGATCTTTCCCTCAGGGACCTGTTGGTGCAAATGGAGTAAATGGAGAGGCCGGACCTCCAGGACCGAAAGTGAGCTTGTCCCGTTATATGACAGCTACATTTGCTTATCCTGGAGTGGGGCAAGTTATTATCTCATGTTCTGGTCATTTCCACAGGGACTGCCTGGAAAAACAGGACCTCCTGGACTCCAAGGACCTGTAGGAAAGAGTGTAAGGCAATTTTTAAATCCTTGCTTCATGAAACATGGTTAGTATTTTTTGGAGACTATGGGAGTGACTGTAATAAATAAATTCATTTTATTTATTCACATGAGGTTTTAAAGTTCTACAACAGCATCTATGATCCCTCAGCATAGTAAATTATGTGACGTTAGGATTATAGCTATGTGTCATGCGATTTCCAGGGAGAATCTGGCACCAGAGGAATGAAGGGGACATCAGGAAAGCCAGGAAAGAGAGTACGTTATTGTACAGCTTGTAGTACTCTTACATTTTTTGAAAGAAAATACTGAAGCCTTGATAATTCAACCCAAATGATGATATATGAATGTAGACAATCTGGAATTTGTGGTACTTTCTTTATAGCCAGTCAAAAAATCCAACCCTGATGTTTTCCTTTAGGGGGTTGTAGGTAAACAAGGCCCCAGTGGACTAACAGGAAGTAAAGGATTTAAGGTATGAGCCTCAAATTTTCATTACTAAGTAGCAGGTTTACTCAGTTCATTTAGCTCCTCATATGCTATGATAATGTTTGTGCTGTGAAGGGTACACAAGGAGAGGAGGGACCAAAAGGAAAACAAGGTCCCCGAGTAAGTGAATTATTCCCTTTTATTTTCTACTGTCGCCTGTTCATTATTTATAAGTGTTTCTCTAACCTCTTACTAAAGTCAAGTTCTTGTCATTCTTCAGGGAGAGATGGGCATGCCTGGACCACAGGGATACAGAGGACCTCCTGTAAGATCATTTTAATTATTTATCCATACAAAACGTTTATCCAGTCCTTTGTTTACACATTCTTTTGGTCAACTTATGTTTTTGATTTTATAATGGTAAATTTCTTAATATACAAATGTGAGAATGGTGTGGCCCAGGAGGTTAGACGGACTGGTAGGTCAGCATTGGTTTGTGAGTTAATTAGAGAGTTAGATGAAGGCAGGTATGTGAAAAAGAAAGTTTTTCATTGGACTCTGTGCAGTTCTGTGATAAAGTGCCACCATCTTTAGCAGCAGTAACTTGAAGTAATAGTTTTCTGTATAATTTTCAGTTTCTCATGTCGTGGAGGAATTTTGTCCAACTTCTCTTGAACTTTATTTTAAGGTTGCTTCAATTCATTGAGGTTTGGTAACATTTGTTTATGGACAGCTCTCTAATGGTCCCACCATAGTACCATGGTTCTTCTTGTGTGATCATTGTCCTGTTACAGGACCGTGTTGGCCAAACTTTAGCTGTCGACAGATGGCCTCACATTTCACTCTAGAATTTTTTTGTATACAGAGGTGTTAATGATTCAAAGGCTGCAAGGTGCTCGGGTCCTGTGGCTACAAAACAAGCCCAAATCATCACCATTCCACCACCATGCTTGACATTGTTTATGAGCATTTTGTGCCGATATGATCTGGTTGGTTTTGTGGTGTGGTGCGGTGCATAATGGCCAAAAATCATCTGGTCATTGTTCTGAAATGCTTATGGTTTGTCTGGATGCAGCTTTGCAAAACAACTCTTCAAAACAAGCCATACTTGTTCAGTGTTTCTCTAATTTAACTGTCATGAACTTTAATATTCAACATGCTAACTGAGTCTAAGATGTAGTACTTGCAATTTCTCTGTATTGCATTCAAAAAATTCAAACATTTGTGGCGTTAAGTTAGCACACACCTGAATGCTCCAGACCAGACAACAACCATAATCAACATCTGCTTCTATAGAGATGGTCACACTTTATGATGACCACTTAATCAAGTGCATTTGATGAGCAGTAGCTTGCCGGTACTTTTACTCTTAAACTCCATGGAAGCTCCAAGCGAGGACTTTGTTTTTCACATGACTGCAGTCCTGTGCAGGCATGTCCATTTTCTACACACAGCATGTGAGCGTCTTTGTGTATTTAACTAACAGACTTCAATTAGATTGTATAAAATCAAGAAACATTTTTAGTCTATGGACTTCTCACTTGATTTTCTCTGTTTTTTTTAACATACTTTAATCCAACAGGGTATCCATGGCAACATTGGACCATGGGGTGAAGTTGGGCCCCGTGGTCTTCCAGGTGATCAAGGTCCACAAGGCCCAGTTGGTCCTCCTGGAGTTACAGGTTACTCTGTAAGTTTTTTTGCTTTTGTTTTCAAATATAATTAGAAGTTTTGGAGCCTAATTGTTTTATTTCATACATAAACTGAAGCTCTGTCAGTCTGACCAACATAACTGTCAAGGTTGGCTGTGTGGCAGCCAAAATGCAGAACTCAGACATTTGACATAATGAGTAGATAGAAACCAGGTAGGAACACAGCTGGGGTTAACTAACATAACGACTCCAGAAGACGTTAACCAAGACACAAGATACAGAGAAGGACAGTCACCAAAACAAAACAGGAAGAAAGCCACAACTGAAAAGGAGGCAAGACTAACTTGACACAAGTTACAAATCATAAACACAAAGATGAAGAAGAAGCCAGATGTGGAAACATAAGAGAGTCATGAATAAACGGGGATACAAGGAAAACAATCAAAAATACAAAACTAGAAAACCCCCCAAAATCCCAGACTCAGAACGCTGGGTCCAAACCCAGGGACCACCACAAAAACACAGGCCAGTATCTAGAAAAAAATATTTCAAATAAGTGACTAAAACTATTGAGTGCAGATTATTTACGTATCCTTACAAACTGCCGAGTATGTTTTTGAGTTTTCTTTAGCAACTATCTGCACCTATGCTGCCTACATCAAGCCTGACTGCCTTGGGTACACGAGGATCATGGGCTCTGATAACAGTTGCAACATTAGGCATCTGTTGCATTCAACCATGGCAGTGAATCAGTCTGGACCGCCTGTCATTAGTCACACTTTGTTCATCAAGTCAATCTGTCAGCCATGTGAAAGGTCAAAAAAATGTCATGCTAATTTCTTTCAGTTTCGCTTAACTGCTGGATGACAACAGTCCTCTTGTGATAATTTCAGAAACACTCAGGCGCGAACAGACAGTTTCTTTCATTCCAGTTTGCCATGATTTTATAATTTGTTTCTCTGGGTCAGTCACCAGATCTGTTGGAAGGATGATGATGTCGGGTTTATTTATACCGCATTTGAACTGATTCGAAAACTCAGATAAGCAAAGCATATACGATTAATTTTCATGGTTTTAACCCTGCTCTTTTAAAAAGAGACGATGGAGCGGAGTCACATTCACTGTTATAATTTGACTACTTTTGGTTGTATGTTATGGTTGTTCAGGCAAATACAGCCAATTTGCCACCGTTTTTTTGTGTGATATTGTTAATTTTATTAATTTTCGAGATATCTCTGACAGAAAAGTGCTTTTTAAAATTATGCCTTGGCATTAATGAAGATGCCTGAGCAATTCGATGTATCAATAGTAACGTTGAATTATAATCTATGCTTTATTCTTTGTTGTGCATCAAATTATAGAACAATTATTTATGCAGTATTTGGCATACTGAACATGAAGCAAATACATCCCTTGAAATGACGTCTAATACAAAAAATTAAAATTTGAAATACATTTGGTAGAAAAAACCTGCAAGCTCACTAAGACAGAGCTGTCCTTCTTTTTGATGAAAGGTTTCTTTATACTATATCCTTGTTATTATCTTAAATTTCTTAACACACAGGGTAAAGATGGAAGTCAAGGCCCATCTGGATCAGGCGGTGTAAAAGGAGATAAGGTGAACCTCTGAGCTACTCTTAGAATGCTTTAAGTATCTTATTGCCTACTTAAATTCAGAAAAAGCTGTATGCAAGTGCACCTCGAAGATGGTGTGTCATTTGAAGTAACTTAAGACACAGTTCTTCTTCTTCTGTTTGTCTCTACATGTCCTGTGTTCAGGGATCCAGAGGACCTGTGGGGCAGGAGGGAGTTGCTGGTCTCGATGGTGAGGAGGTAGATTGATTAGCTTGGTCATGGATTCAATTTTTTTCAACTTCCATTTAACATAAAATTATTAAAACTTAAAGTAAGAAAACTAGAGATGCGTAAAGTACAGAAAGCACAGATAATACAAGAGAAAGACAGAAAACATTTACGTGAGTGAAGAATCAAAGAAAGATTAAAGACCTAGAAGATCATAACTGTTAGAGTAACTACAGGAATATAAGCCCATGAAACAGGACAAACTGAAAGAGCATTATTCTTGTCTTTAGGGTCCAACTGGACAGAAAGGATTTCAAGGGCCAGCCGGCCAAAAAGGCATATCTGTGAGTACAACTTGTATGGAAGCAAGTACACGAGTACAATTTCAATCCCAAAATTATGAATAAAGGTTAATTTTGCTATCAGTTTACTACAGCATCTGTGAGAAAATGAAAAAGTGTTACTTATAAAACTGTAAAAACTGTTTCACTTACATTTCAGGGTGTTAAGGGAAACACTGGACCTCCTGGGCAGAAAGGACCAAAGGGGTCTGAGGGTGAAAGAGGAAACCAAGGTTCACAGGGACCAAAGGGGCCACAAGGGAAATGGGTATGTAGGAAGTAATTCTAAAGTATAGTTTACTGCAATACTGTAACACAACTGACTTCCATACAGGGATATTAATTCAAAAAGAGCAAATATAAGGAAGACTGTGTATTGCCTCTGCCTTGTCTTTACTATATGTGCTTTTCCCAGGGATACAGGGGTGCTCCTGGAGATAGAGGAAAACAGGGGCACCCAGGACTCAAGGTCAGTCATTTTAACTCATAAATGTAGAAACAATGATGAAGACTAGAACCTGAGAACTGTTGTTGCCTGTAAGCAAAATGTCTAAGTCAAAACCTGATAGTGATAATGATGATTTATTCACAGGGTGAGCTAGGCACCAGGGGTTTATCAGGCACTCCTGGGCCATTTGGAGCTGGAGGCAAAACTGGGGCAGCAGGAACCAAAGGCCAGAAGGGGCTCCAGGGACTCGCTGTTAGTACCCGAGGGGGATTCTGTGTGCTTCAGTCATGTTAAGCAACATGTGCTGTGTCTATATGTCTCTATAGGACATGTATGTTTGACTGTAATGCTGCTGAAAAACATTATATTTGTTTTTCTTTCAGGGTCCTCCTGGTAGTATGGGCCCTCCTGGACCAACTGGACCATCACCGTCTGTACGTTTTACTTGACCTAACATTAACTTTCTATTATTATACTTACTATGTGCTAAAATGTACACTAAATAATTGATAATGGTATCACCTCGATGTGTTTATGTTGAATTTGAGCTAAAATTGTTAACTAAGTCACATACACTCACTGGACACATTATTAGGTACACTTTGAAGTACTGGGATGAACCCCCATTTGCTTTTAGAACAGCTATAATTGTTTGTAGCATAGATTCAACAAGGTGCTGGAAACATTTCTCAAAGATTTCGGTCTATATTGATATTAACATGATAGCAGATCTGCTGGCTGGAGATCCATGATGTGACTCTTCTTCATTTGAATACAATGAACTCATAGACATGCTCAAGAATTCAGTTACTGTCCAATTTTGGTGTTTGCATGCAAACTGTAGCTTTAGCTTCCAGTTCTTAGCTTCTAGGGGTGTCACCTGGTGTAAGCTTATGCTACTGTAGCCCATTTGTATACCTTGTTGTAACAAGTGATTATTTAAGTTAGTGTTGTCTTGCTGGAAGACCAGGAGGGCCACTAGGCCCTCCTGGTCTTTCAGTCTCCCCTGATGCGCCACTGACCTCTAGCCTCATGTCATGAGCTAGAGCTATGACCCTGACTGAAGGGGACAAGACTCAGATCATCCAGTCTGAGTCACCAGCCACTCTCAAAGTCATTTAAATCACCTTTGTTCCCCATCCTGATGTTTCGGTGTGAACTTCAGCAGGTCGTCCTACCAAGTGTCTAGCTGAATAGATGTCTATGTTAACCATCATTTGAACAGGTGGACCTAATAACGTGCCTGGTGAGTGGATAGGTAACGGTGACATATTGTGGAGCATATTTAAAATACAAAACCTAATTTAGGCCTGAATGTGAAATAAGGTTTAGTTGTTTCAGTGATATGTAAGTTTTCAGAACAGAAATACTATTTATACATTATGTGTCTGTTTTTAGGTTTTACCTGGCAAAAGAGGTGCTGAAGGTAAAAGTGGAGTCCCTGGAGCAAAGGTATACTGTACCGTTAACACATCTTAACTGTCCAGCTAAAAGATTTCACTGGTTTTTAACTGTCTCTGTTGGTTTTTCTATAATTTTTCTATAATTCAGGGCAGTCTTGGTGAAAAGGGTATGCTGGGTCTTCCAGGCATCAAGGGAGACATGGTGAGATTTCATTATTTGTTTCACTCTGTGGCCATAATAAATTTGGTCAAGCATATTTAATATTATGTGTGCAAACACAGTGATGCAATGTGCCTGCATAACTGTCTTTGTTTCCTAGGGCATCAGAGGCATAAAAGGTGCAAAAGGCGAGCCTGGAACACGAGGGAAAGTGGTAAGATAGCATTCTTAAACATTTAAATTGCAGTTTTAATACTTAATGGTAAGTGCTATAAATGACTTGATCTTACCATATCATCTGACATATTTCAATTCCAAAAATTAAATTTCTATACTATGCTGTTGCTGTTATAGTATGAATTTAGAAAGTTATGAGTATATTTCACTGTAGGGTACAATGGGGAAGATAGGGGTCATAGGGTCTCCAGGTCCTAAAGGTCAAACTGGACCTAGTGGCCCTCCTGGTCTTCCAGGAACTAAAGGAATTCAGGGGTCAAAGGTAAGAAAGCGTGGCTTCAACCATGTAACTCTAAAACAGTTGCCTAATTTCCTTAAATAAAGCTATCATAGTGAAGGTACTACCTTTTTTACCTGCCTCATGCAACTTTCATGTCACTGTATTCATTTTCAAGGGAAAAGGTGGTGAGCCAGGAAGTAAAGGGACAAAAGGAGCTGCTGGGGAAATTGTGAGTTTTTGTTTTAAGCCGAGTGTCCCTTCACATCTCAGACTGGAATACACAAAAATGAAAACTACTGCAGTTCCAAGATTTGTTACTATGACAGACTATTATGAAATATAGTTTATTTCAACATATATGGACAGTATAAATCCCATATGCATTCAGTGTATATTATGCTGTCTTACCAATTTGATGCTATTCGCTATTTTTTTAATCTGTTTTAACATGATTATCTGGTGTCTTAACTGTTGTTCAACACTGTGGCTGTTGTGTTTCGGTGAAAAGCACTATCTAAATAAACTTTATTTAGTTATTTTCTTACTATGGGTGTCTGATAAATACAGATTAATTATTCAGTCTTCTATAAAGCCTAATTAATGATTCAATCTGAACTAAATAATAAACGATTAATGTTAACAGTAAAGGTTAAGCGGTTTTGGCCTCAAGTTTCTGTCTCTTTTGTAGGGACCTGAAGGCCTACCTGGGAGGTCAGGACCTGCTGGACCACCTGGAAAACCTGTAAGCGTCCCAATTAATAAATGCAGTTCTTAACACGAAACACCAACAATGCTCATTTCATTTGATCGTCTTTTCTCGTTTTTGTGGTCATATTCCCAGGGACTGAGTGGTCTGGATGGGTTGCTGGGAGTTCAGGGTAATGAAGGAGATCCGGTAAGAAAGTCTGCCTTACTAAAATTGATTTTAACACTTTTCTCAAATTTTTCATTGATTTATTTTTCCCCTGCCATCTTCAAAGGGTGACACTGGTTACAGAGGAGCTCCTGGAACAACAGGCAGGCCTGGCAAGATGGTAATTTCACTATGGAAATGAATGACATGCAAGTCTGCACAATTACAAACGGAATAAGTCTTTTGCAGCTTAGCTTTTCTTACAGATTATTGCATTATGTTGTATTAAATACATACCTTGCAGGGAAAACCTGGATCTCCTGGGATTAAGGGAAACACTGGAGAAGGGGGGATTAGGGTAAGCAATCATTTATACATTTCAGATGAATATTATAAGCACATGCTTACTATTATAGTATGATGGTGCTTATAAAATTTTCTTTTTTATTATGTTTGATGTAATGCATTGTTGAAATGTTTCTTACTAAGGTCTTATTAAATATCTCAGGGTAAAAGTGGTCTAAAAGGAACACATGGGCCTCCTGGACCAATTGGGCCAAAGGTAAAATGATATGAGAGCAGAATGTAATTGCTAATAATAACCTTACCCCTGTTAGTGTGAACATTTGCTGCTATTGGTTCAGGGTATTCCAGGGCTGAGAGGAGAGAAAGGTGAATCTGGAAGTCTTGGCACGAAGGTAAGAGCCAGTTACATATTTTGTGCATATATTCATTCAATATGTCAGAATTTCATATAAAATATAACTGCATTATATGAGCAATTTGTATCTCTTTTTCATTTCTTTTCTTTCTATAAAGGGTCTCCCAGGTGATACAGGGATACTTGGACCAATAGGTCCACCTGGATTAAAGGTGAATTGTAGTTAATTTAAATATAGAATGCTTTAAATGAAAAAGGCGGATTTTAGATCAATCTACCACATGTCTGACTTGTATATTAGGGGAATCCTGGTTTGCAGGGATTTAAAGGTGAAAAGGGTGATAAGGGAAAACAGGTCAGTCACGCTTTGCTCCTATTATTGCATTGTTTTAATTATTTGTATCCAATAAATAATCAATTAACCAATTTCTACAGGGGGACACTGGTCCTCGTGGTCCACCCGGGCAGGAAGGCTTCTCAGGAATCCCTGTAAGTTGCTTTGATGTTCAGTTTTTTGTAATGACTTACTGAGATATCTTGATTAGTGAAGTTTACTGAACAATATTTTAAAAATCGACATGTTGTAACCTAAAAACTTTGTTTGATGCACTCGTCTCTGTTACAGGGCCACCTTGGAATGAAAGTGGGTGACTGACTTTGTATTTCTATAAATGTTTAAGTCTTAGCATTAGTCAATTTGTATTCAATGTTGTTCATTGCTTAATTGTGTTTGGGGCACTACAGGGAATGAAAGGTGTCCGAGGCAGGAGAGGACCAAAGGGAATGAAGGGCGAGCCTGGACCTCAAGTAAGAGTTTGCAAACACAATATAAGCGAAGAAGTTTTGAACCTGATTGGTGAACACAAATGCAACATGCTAGATGTGAGATGTATGTAAAGCTTGATTAATTTCTCTAAATATCCTGAAAGTTTGTATCATGCCATGCCTTTCACAGGGAAAACCAGGGGCGCCTGTCAAATGGAAGCCTACACAAAGACCCGTTAAAAAATATAGTCTTCAAACTGTACAGAGTTCAAAGCAAAGCCCCGGCCTCCTGAAGCAAAGGGAAGGGCAAGAAAAAGTTGGTACAAGCTTTCTTATTCTGTACACATTATATAAAGTCACAGAATGTCCTCATTTGCTCTGCAGTCTAGCTTTATAAGTAAAACGTGTTAAGAGTGAGGCTGACTGAGTGAATGCTGAACCCTGTTTTCCTGTAGCCCAGGGGAGTAACTAGGAGATGGTCTCAAGCAGATGAAGCAGAGGAGTTCTTCAGCTGGCCCCTGGGCACCAAAGATGATCCTGGAACTACCTGCCATGAGCTGAGACTCATACATCCGCATCTAAATGATGGTGAGTATCTGATGACTCACTATCTGATTAAGTTTTCCCTTGTATAGTTCAGTATGTTCCATTTATATATTTTTTTCAGGTTACTTTTACATGGACCCGAACCAAGGCTGTCCCTGTGATGCCTTGAAGGTCTTCTGTAACTTCACAGGAGGTGGAGCAACCTGCATAGAACCTCTTTACTCACAGGTTCAGTCATTTTCACCTGTAAGGCTTAATATTAA
>VUQG01004096.1:0-11946 GCA_015106755.1 Etia nguti
AGGCCCCCTCCTCGATTCAGAGATGGTCTTTCCCTTTTCACGTAAATGGCCTCCTTCACTCCGCGCTCAAACCAGCGTTCCTCCCTGTCCAGGATGTGTACATCCTCATCATTGAAAGAGTGTCCACTGGCCTGTAGGTGTAAATAGACTGCAGAGTCCTGGCCTGACGAGGTAGCTCTTCTGTGTTGTGCCATCCGCTTCGCCAGAGGTTGTTTGGTTTCCCCGATGTATAAATCCTGGCAATCCTCCTGGCACTTAACAGCGTACACTATGTTACTCTGTTTGTGTCGGGGGACCCGATCCTTGGGGTGGACCAATTTTTGGCGCAGCGTGTTTTGGGGTTTAAAAGCCACAGAGACCCGATGTTTTGAAAAAATGCGTCTCAACTGCTCCGATACTCCTGACGCATATGGGATCACTACAGGTTTTCGCTTGGGCAGCGGTTGTCCTTCTCTCCTGGATCGGCTGGAGCTTTCTTTAGGTGCCTTTCCAGCTTTGACAAACGTCCAGCTGGGATAACCAAGTCGAGAGTTCTTTTGTGTTGGTGGTACACAAGGATTTTTTGATCATTAAGAGATTCAACCCTATTCAGCTTGATTCCTCCAGACCACGAGGCACATGGGAATACATCGATCTGCAGAGGGATTGCACATATGGCAAGCTATCAGAAGGCAATGAGGCACAGCCAACAGCAATTTTCTGTAGAAATGTGTTAGAAGTGTTGTTGTTTGTGTGTGTGGGTGGTGATGCTGTTTGGCCATTTGGGGTTTTTGGATATTAGAAAAGCATTCCAAATATTGGCCGTTTCTCTCTGCAATCTTTAATTTTCTACCAAACATTCGTTTCAGCTTGATTTTTTGTGTGTGTTGTCTCTCACTTCAATATCTTCTTCTAAGCCCTCACACTGATTTTATAACCATGGATGTTTGTGTGTGGGAGTATGTTTTGGCTTTGTCAAATCAAATTAAATTGACTCAAGTGTAGATATGCGAGTACACTTTGCTCCTTCAACTCAAGCACATACTGAAAAGCAAATTTTTATTTTTTTATTTTTAGTTGGTCTCAATTTACTCTCCTCTGCTCTCTTTTCTTCTCCTCAGGTGCTCAAGGGAAGTAAAAAGCTTTGCCTCTCAGTGCGTTCAGTCGGTCGGATTCCAGGCGGCTATGTCACCAACCACGTTTATACCTGGGTTGACCCTCAGGGTCGGAGCGTGTCCCCTCCTCCTGACCTGCCTGAGCATCGCAGCGCCACCCTGAGAAGAACTGACAGTCAGCGCCGAAGCAACATGCAGCTACTGCAGGAAGGGGATGAGAAGAAGGTAGAGATCTTACGTGCAACGCATTAAACTAGAGGACCAAACATGCTTTTTTAAAAAATAGAAATTAGTTCCTACATTGTACTTTTAACAGCTTATATTTGCTAAAAGGTTACTGTTAGCACTACACTACGTGCACTGATTGGAGTAAATAAGCCTCCAAAACATCTTTTGAGTTTCTTAGTTTCAGCAATAGTCAGAAAGAAGCCAGACTGCCATTTATTATGATATCTTTTTATTAGGTTTTGGACAGTACACGATAACAACAAGAAGAATCGTTTGCTTTGACAAGCAGTTCACCAACATAACTCCCAATGAGAAACTTTGAATTAAATGGACAGTTAACTGATAACCTGTTAGTGTTCTGCACCTGTCTTGCACATAACTTCTAGAGACACTCTATATTGACCTGTATGTTTGAAGGGGCAGAAGAATGCACTCCAAAAAATTTATGGCTAAATTTTGTGCTGCTAAAGTAAGTAACAAATTTTAAAAGCACTTGATACATAAATCATCAAACGTCTCATAGATTTCACAAAAAAAAAATCCTCTTCGACTTCCTCCAGTGGCACAGACTAAAAATTTGCCTCTGGAAAAGACCTCATGCTGTGAACAAGGTTTAAGACTGAGATGGGAGTATTCACTTTAGGGAAGGTTTTTGACTCCACTGATACAGATCAACGAGTCTCTATGCAGCACTGCTTTGTTTGGACTCCAATCCCCAATCCCCAAAGTCCCTGTCACTTTTGCTTGACCTCAACAAAAAACAGCAAGAAGATTCATACACTTTGGAAAAGAGAAGACGATCCGAGGATCCGACTCCACTTAGAGTACACCGTTTAACAAAGTGACAGTAGGTATTTTTGACATTTGTCTGCAGTGTGGAAATGACAGTGTCCCATAGCCCATTTTAGATACTTAATTCTTGCTGTGTTGCTTGACGCAGACTTTATAAACTCAGATGAACTGGTGACTTTATTATCAAGGCTAGAATTTTTAGACGGGGAATGTATAAAGTGAAGTGAAATGTTTGTCATTTATCCTGTCCCCTCACTCTTCCCACTACAGACATGATGCAGAGTAACTCCTGCCTTTATTGCTCCTTTCAGCCTCTGGGACTGAAACAAAATAAGTAATTATAATCCTAAAGGCTGGTAATGCAGCTACACTCAGCAAATAACTAATGCAAGCTGAATTACAGTAAACCTTAAACTCACTCTGATCTTCATAACAGGCAGATTGCATTAATGCGGCATAATGGCTATAGTTCATCTGTGGGTTTAACAATTTGTTAAAGGTTCAGAACATATCAACACATTATAGCATGAAATGAAGACTCACTGGTAATTAACATTTACACAACCTGCACCGCTAGTCAACTACTTACATATAGGAACCTTCCTAACCAAAACTGACTATTTGATCACATCCCAGAATTGCAGAAAAATGTTAGTGCAGAGGCCTTTTTGTGTGGCGTTCTAATGCATGTTCTTGTGACTGCATGTTTTCTCACAGGGAACTCCAGCTTCTTCCCCAAGTCATGTCTTAGGTTAACTGGTGAAATTCTAAATTGGCTGTTAGTGTGAATGTGAGGAGAAAAGGTTGTCTATTGCACTATAGCCTTCTGATGGACTGGCGACCAGTTCACGGTGTACCCCAGCTCTTATCCAGTGACAGCTAGAAAAGGCTTCATCCTCCTTTCATCCTACATATTCATAGTTCAATTAACTGACCTTAGAGAACAATAATCACGAGGCTGAACTTTAACCATTTCATCACCTGACTGGACAAATACAGCCATTGGATAGTTATTAGTCAACCTTGTAATTTCTAATCTTCCTAAAATGAGACAGTCTATTTAAAAAACAGTTTGGATAAATTTGAAAAGATATGTTTCAGATGCCGAGTTTTAATGGGGATTGGTTTTAAGTTTGGTTGTGTGAGCCGACTAACTTTAGGCACAGTAAAAGAAGTCTATAACACTGGATGCTAAAATTAAAAACTTAAACGATAAAAATAATTGGACCTTGAGTGCCGTAAAACCTTACGCTCTCATCACCTCATGACCTGCAGGGACGGAGCTATCAGAGCTGTTTAAAAGATTTATTGCACTAGAACTTTCAATTTTTTAGCACCTAAGAGCTACATATTAATCTTAACTGCTTCAGCTCTATTAATGCAGACTTCAGCTCTGCATTACAGATGAGCAAATATTAATCCAGTACTAAATAGAGTTTGGCAGTTCATTGAAATTCTAGTTTCTATTTCTGATATTATTAATTTTGAGTCATGATATGTCTGCATAGGATGGAGTTAGAAATATGTTAGAAAATATGTCTCAATTAAGTTTATTTTCTTTTGGACTTGCTTCATTCAGCTCTCTAGGCTGTGGGTGAGGCCGTGCTCTGAATTATGCAAACTAGAGTTCCTTTGATCCACAGCTGTTCTGATAATGACAGAACTGTTCCCTTTTTGGATCATCTGAAGCCTACTAATCATAAATTGATTTGTGATGTATGAATTTGTAAGTGAACGGCATCCAAGTCCAATCAGGTGCTTTGCATCAATACCACAACTATTGAAAGTCGCTTTGTAGCAGCCTGACAGTACATGTATGACTTTGCTTTTAATTGGCAGATTTCTTAAAACATCCAATGCTGTCTTAGTTACTTCTTCAGGAAGGTAGTATTTTATTGTCATTCTACTCTAGTACAGCTTTTTATTAGCAATATTAAAATGTAGCAAGCCTCCGTTCTAACTTTTTTAAAACGTATGGTCTTCAAAACGCCTCTGGCTTTGTATGAGTGCTGCAGACACTCATATTGATGCTTCAAAAATTAATCACTGTTTGGCCAGCTAAGGCTCAGGTTTAGCTTAGGATCATAACTTCTTGGTAGTAAATAATTTAAACGATGCAGCAATAAATTAATGAATTACCTTGTGTTGCTGGCTGCAGGTTTGTCTGATTTTGGTATTTTCTTCCTGCCATATGATGCCACTTATCACTTGTCACTTGTTACATTTGGCACTTGCACGTGCGGTAATTCGCCTAGATTTGTGCTTATATTTTGAAGAACTGAAGCACCACTTTGTCTTCATTTTAAGAACTTTCATTCTCCCTCTCCACTGCTGGGTTTTTCTACGACCCCAGTTTCAACAAAGTTATGATGCTGTGTAAATAAAAACAAAATGCAATCATTTGCAGATCTCATAAACACATATGTTTTAACTGAGACATTATGTTTGTTTGTTTTTTTCATGAAAAATATCTGGTCAATCTGAATTTGATGACAATAACACATCGTAAAAAAGTTGAAATGGGAACGACAGAGGGCTTAAAAAGTTATTCAACTAAAAACAAACAGCTGGAGGAACATTTTGTAACTAGGTTAATTGGCAACAATTCAACAACATAATTTGATATAAAAAGAGCATTTAAGAGTTTCTCAGAAGTAAACATGGGCAAATGTGCACAAATCTGCAAATACCTGCATCTACAAATTGTGGAAAAATGTCAGAATGTTACTCAATGTAAAATTTTTAAAAAGTAAAATAAACCTATAAAGAAATAGCGAAAACTTTAGGCAAACTGGCACAAAAAATATTTTTTAAAATTGATGATTACAGATTTTTTTTAACCATGGAAAGAATTCTGTGATCATCAGCTCTTTCCCTGGTTAAGAATCCTTCACAACATCTAGCGACGGCAATACCAAGAGCATGAATGTATATATAGAGAGTTCACAACAAGATGCAAAACAGTGGTTATAGTCAGAAGCAGAAAGGCCAGATTAGACCAAAAACACATCACAGCTGGTGCTGTTCTGTGAAAAACAACAACAACAACAAAAAAACAAATATATTAATATTTTTACAGACCAAAGCAAAATTAACTTGTACCAGAGTGATGGGAAGAGAAAAGTAAAGAGAGGGAAGGGAACAGTTCATGATCTGAAGCAATCTACAACATCTGTCAGATGTAGTGTTATGTGCATTTATGGCTGCAGTGGAATTGGTGACTTTAGTGTTAAGTCTTCCCCCAAAGTGAGAAATTATGTAACTGGTTCTGTCTGTTTGTTTGTCTGTTTGTTAGCAGTCTAGGATCCACGGTTTTCAAAATATAATTTTCTAAAATTTTGTGTTGTGTTAGATACCATTAACAGATTCATCTGATTTAATTTCAGTGAAAATCAGGTCAAGGTTACATCAAATTTGAAAATCAGTAAAGACTTTATATTACCCACAACTTTTTATGGCTCGTCTTCAAACTTCACAACAATATTCTAGGCCTTGGGGGACATGAGTAGCTACGTCAGCTAAGCATTTGACCTTGACGTTCATTGTTAGTGCCCAAGATCAAAGTTGACTCTGATTTATGATAGAAGTAGCAGGATGAGTTCTAAAGCGTGCAGGGCTATAATCTCTGCTCAGATTCAGCCATATGCTGCAAAAACGATGTGAATACTGACAGAAAATTCTGCAAATGTAACCCAAGAGTTTTTTAAGCCAAATAAATGGGATCTTCTTCAGTGGCTGAGTCAGTCAACTGATCTCAACCCAGTAGTGCTTTTGACTTAGTAAAGAAAAATCTAAAGGCGGAGGCCCACAAACAAACAGTAATCAAAGGTGGCTGCATAAAGGCCTGGCAGAGAATCTAAAGGGAGGAAATGTATAACATTTGATGATGTCCATGAGTTGTAGACTTCAGTCATTGACTGCAAAGAAATAAAATAAATCCTTATATTTAAAAGTGAATTGAAGCTGGAACCCTGCATTTCAACCACATCTTGTTTGTTTGATTTAAAATCCTCTGTGGTTTTTGTCCAAATATTTAAGTACCCAACTTTACATCAAACTTATCAAATGAGTGGCTGGCATGGCGTTATCAATGAGAAGTGGTACAGTTTAACTTTTTGTACAGTACCTACAAATTTCACTCAGTACAGTAAAATGCATAACTCCCACACATGATTACATTTGTCTGTCCCAAATGAACAGGCCTCAAGGGCCATTGCTTAGAAAACAGAAACATTAGATGACTGGGACTTCTTTTAGACAGACAGAACAATAAAGTGATGCTGGGGAATATATTGAGCCCCAGTAGTTGCTATATTGTACCAGAAAAAGCAGAATGAATCTAGTAATTAAAACTATGCTCCATGTCCTGCATAAATGTCACAGAAAATATGAATGCCTGCATATTCCTAGAGGTGAGCAAAGGTTGCTCGCTTATCTCCGATAGGCAGATAGCTGTTATTAAAAAGGAGGACCACAGTGCAATATGCTCTGAATGAAAGTAAAACCTCTGCGCCAGATGTCAAGTCTTTGCCAAGGGGTATATCACTTGGATGAAAGTGACATTGTTTAATAAAGATATTAGCATATGTGCCATCTTGTAGCCGCCAGTGTGCAACTGATCCCTCGTTTCAAATCTGGCAAGGGACAGCTGCACTGGGATCAAACCAAGTAATCAAGAGCCTCATTGTGATGGAGAAAAGTACAATTTAAAGTCTGGCATAGCTAAGCAATACTGAGCCTCCCCAAGCAGACAGAGTAAAATTTGATGTTGTCTCTTTGCTTTCCAAATGTACATATTCTACAAATGCTAGGTTAATCCAAGTAGCCGCTAATGGCAAATATAGAGAAACCAGAGTGTTTGAAGTTCAAGCTGGGTAGGCTTGACCAACTGTTAATGTCATTAAAAAGCATTGCTTATTGCTCTGGTATAAAGTAGTAGAAAGGGGGGAAAATGGAGAAAACAATGGGCTTAGGAGGGAAGGTTTTTTTTTCTAATATCTTTTTATTGTTGTTTTGGAGTAGAATCACATTTGAAAATCATTAGCATGTAATGTTGTGTGTCATAAAATAAGAGATGCCTTTGACATTAGATGATTACTTAATTAAGTGAGCTAGAGGCTCAATGGCCAATGTAGATAGCCGTGGAGTTGAGAGAAAGTCTTGATGAAATGACCCAGAGGCACTAAACAATGCCCTGCTAGAATTCCTGACAGTGGATTTACAATAAAGCAGTTTAACAGTTGAATGAACCCATCATTACACTTGCACAGACTGCAAATAGGACCACCTAAGTCTTTCAAACTCTTCTGCTGACCAAGTCATGGGGCAGCAGCTGGGTGGTTAATAGCTATAGCTTCATTACTGTATATAACCTGGGGTAAAAGTGCCATGCTCGCATTAAAGAACTATTGTGCTCATTTCCAGGTACATAATTTTACTCAAGGACTCTTCTTGAGTAGCTTTGCCTGATTCACATTTCAAGATAATCTTTATTTATCTTAAAGTGCCTAAGATGACATGATATATTAAGCATACCCCCCTTCAGTGACATCATACTGATTAAAAAATAGGGAAACTGTCTAAAATAAACATTTACAGCAGTCTGAAGTTTGGGCTTTTGTGATTGCTTGTACATACACTGACCTCAGTATTTAAAACTTTGGTTAAGATGAGCATCTACTATGACAGTATATATGACAAACAAGGAAACACATAAATACTCTTTTCTAATTTTTGTAGATTTAAAAGTATAAGTAAACAGACATATTTATATTTATTACATTTATATTTCTTTATAACATAGCATCTCCAGAGTATACATAGCTCTGAATACAGATATCTGTTTGACTATATGCTTAAAAGTAAGGCCAATCCAATTTCCAACACATTTAAAGTAATTTCCACTCCGCATGTGTGAGGCAAAATCAGATTTGACTTAAACATTGCTTTCCTATCTTTGTAGAATAACATCTGACAATAGTATCCAAGAATATAAATGAACAGAATTGGTATTTATTGATTAAAAAATATGCCAACAAGCCCAAGATAAATGAAATAAGATATGTAAACAAAGGCATTTACATTACTGACCTTATTTGTTTTTAATTGGTTTTAATAGGTTTAGTCTGATTCATTGACCTGCTCTTTTCCCGTAGTGTACTACTGTGTTGCCAAGCCAATGGCATCTGAGTGATGCACACAAGGTGCCCTGAAGCACAATTATTTTAGCGCGCAAGGTTACCATTGGTAATGGCCATATTTTATCAGAGACCACATTTTTTTCCCTAGCTCAAAACCAAGTAGTGTTTTTAGTACTGAAATCTAAGCAAGCACAGAATAAAAGTAAAAATGTGAAAACAAAGTGAAACATTTGTTTGCTTCACGGTAAATTCTGTTCTCCAGGCCACCAACCGAATAGACGCTGTGGTTCTAGTGGAATATCTTTTGAAAACAAGTTTAAGGGAAGCACTGGATTAGTCATGCACAGTACATCGTCTACATATCACTCACTCCCTGCAGAAGTACTTTAATTGGGTGGTGTAGCAGAGATATCTTGTAGTCCCCCAATAATTCCTGTGGTGGTTTATTTGAATTCAAACTGTGTCCGATATTGTCCATGCTGCTTATCAAAGGAAATGACACGGATGAGCCTTGTGAACCAACTGATTGACCAATTCAGAGAGCCATTCCTCTAATCAAAACGGATTCTGCCTCCCCGATTACTGGTGCTGACTCACCGCATCTAAGTAGCTCCTGAAATTCTTCATCTTCTTGCTCTCAAATCCCATCTCAGAGCAGGGCAGTCATTTGCTCCACGCATTGTGTTTCACAACTTCATTTTAATATGAGCAGCCCGACACCATGAGCAAATCTGGCAGCCCGTCAAGGAAATCAATTGAGACTGCAGTGTCATTTAAAATGCTGATATTTATATTATGCTTCAGATATTTATACCCTTATTCATCCTGTTTTATTGGTTTCTCTCTTTGTGTTAAATAGGTCAACCTGGTTTTAGATGATGGCCGGTCTCTGGGTCTGATGATCCGAGGGGGAGCAGAATACGCTTTGGGTATTTACATCACTGGAGTAGACCAAGGGTCAGCAGCAGAGTGTGGAGGACTGAAGGTATTGCCTTAATTTCATTTTTCTCTCACTTCCTTACACTTACATTGTTTATCTAACTTATGTCTGTGGCATGGCTAGTTATACTTTATTCTTTGTCGATGTTGCGCTTTGGAATTCACACGAGAAGATTAGCTAGCTATTTGAAATCTTTTTAGTGTGCTCCTCCCCCACACGGTTTTTGTGCCAAAAATACTTGCTGTATGCCAAAAGTCTCATTATATTGCTTTACAATGCATCTCACTGTATACATTTTGCAATATGAGAAAATAGCTTCTTTACATGGTCTGTTCAAGATTGTTTATTATTTTAAAGTACCTGCAGGCAAATCTGCAGCTTCCTCTGCTGAGCTCAGGCTCTGCACGGTTTGCTAGCAGATAAAACACTGGATTAAAAAAAAATATGCATAATGCTTTTCTTTTAACAGCTGTATTACATTATTGTGGCTTGTTCCTGGATGCCACTAGGTGTTCTTAATTTAAACGATCGGAAACATCGTTTGGAAAGCCTTGACCTGACAACGTCGATCCTTTTAAGGATCCAAACAAAAACCTTTAACATGGGAGTGATCTTCGGCAGTATTTTTCTTCTTTTGATGAACAAATATATGCTGCTGTCAAAGTTAGCTTCTTTCAACTTAGTGGTACTTGTGAAGGAGAAACCGTCTCTCTGCTTCAGAGACTTTGTAAAAGGTTATTCATGCCTTCATTTCATCTCGGCGTGACTACTGCAATAGTCTCTATTCAGGTGTCAGTCAGTTGTTGATTGCTCGACTGCAGCTCGTCTAAAAGGCTGCTGTGGGACTCTGACCTGGCACGCGCAAACAACACCGCATTTCACCCGTGTTGGATTTTAAGATTTTATTGTTTGTTTTTAAGTCATTACATGGGTTCTCACATCCCTGACTCGCTGATCTTTAAACGTTGCTCACTGTTATCTGCTGAGCAGGTGATCCTTGTTGTCCTATTGTACAGATTTAAATATAGAGGATATCGTCTCTTTTACAGTAGTCACTGCAAAATCTTATGACTGTTACAAAACTAATTTTGGCAACTTGTCTTTTAAACCAGACAGAGCTCTGATTATTTTTTTTATAACTATAACTTAAATGTGTTGTATTTTTATTATTATTACTCTTTTAGCATTGATCTCTTGTTTTCAAATGCACTGACCTGACTCAAATTTCAAAATATTATTGTAAACAATATTATTATTGCATCAGGATTAGAGGCATGCCAGACAAATGCACATAACCATGTAAGGCTGAAAAGGCCAGCTGAAGTCATTCTTGTTCCTGTGTTTGTCTGTCAGCCGCCTGCTGCTGTTACACCAGGGGGAATATGAGAGAAAGTAATCAAACTCGCACTGTAACTTACATGTCACGGGCAGACAGCATGTTGTTAGTGGTGCTGAGGCGCAAGAAGCCCGGCAGCATCTCAACAGACCCGAGTGACTTGTACGTGCTGTTTAATGTGTTTTGGCTGAGTAGTTTATTTGCTGTCGAGCGTTGAAAACTAGCATTAGCAGGAGGAACCTGCCATGAAGACACAAACATAGAAGATATATTTTCCCTTTTGGTTTCATTTTTTTTCTTTTTTTTCTCCCAAAAACTGAACAGGGCAAGTGATTCGGAGAGCAGATGTGTGCCCCAGTCGATCTTCAAAGTTGATGACTACAAATGGAATTGTGCGCAAATTAATGTTATCAAAATCTAATGATTTTTTTTCATTGTATGTCAGTTCTGAATATTCTAAGCTGTCATCACTTATTTTCCACAGTATTAATGGGCTGATGCCAGTTATGCTCCAACAGCAAGCTGACGTGCAGACACGCACGCACGCACGCACACACACGCACACACGCACACACACGCACACACACACACCAACTGCCAGCATAGCACCGCCTCCTCTTGTTCTCTCACAGCGCTGTGTTCTTGTCATTCGTCTTAGTTGCCTTGTTATATTTATCTGCTGAGTACCTACAAATTAAAATGATGTGGACTCAGTTTTTCCTTGTGACATTAAATACAGATATTTTTAAGTTTTTAGAAATTCTAGTATCTTCCATAAGTACATATATGCAGGACATCAATTGTACAATATAAAGAGGAGCACATGAGTAGCAGTTAAATTGCAAATATTGGTGAATCAATCCGTACTCCAGTATGCATGCTGAAGTATCCTTGGGCAAGATGCTAAACTCCATGTTGCTCTTAGTGTATTCACTGGAGTGCGAGTGTGTAAAGTGCTGTGTGTGACTGGGTGAATGAAACTTACAGCAGAAACGCTTTGATTCCTCAAATGAGTCAAAGGGCACTATATGAGTACCAGTCCCATTTACCATTTAATGTCCAGCAGTGTCTGGTAACGTTACTTTTTCAGTCGGTAACAAAACTAAGTTGTTTTGACTAAACTAAAGTGTAGCCATCCTTTTAGCCACCCCACAAACGTGTCGTGAAGACTTTATGTGAGTCATATATTCACAGAACTGGATTTATTAATGACTGGAGACAATTATTAAATTTTTCTAAAATAACTTTTGCAAAAGCATTTCTCGATATATCACCTGGATACATTTTCACAGCACAGCCTTTGATTTACATTATAAATGAGCAATAAAAATCATTAATAAAACTGGCTTCAATCCACTAACTTACTCTTAAATTAAACACACTTAAATTTATTGACCTGGTCGAGCTTAAAACAGT
>VUQG01004099.1:0-23237 GCA_015106755.1 Etia nguti
CCTAATGTGTGCCTTAATCAAGCCATGTAATAACAACATGTGCCAGAACATAATAGTGCAAAAGTAACATGACAAAACTCTTTTCAGACAGTGAATGGACTGATTCTTATTTAACACTTTTCTACTCTCCCAGATTACTCAAAGTGCTCTATACAACATGCCACATTCACCCAATCACACACTTTCTCTAAACTGAGTGGTTCCTAACTACTTTCATACACAGTCACACTCTTGACATGCAGACTAGAGGAGCCAGGGATCAAACCACTAACCTTCCAATCAGTAGGTGACATGCTCTACCGCCTGAGCTACAGCCACCCAATGGCAAATATGAGTAAACCATCACTAGGTTTTGGATAAAGTGTACACTCACAAACCTGTCAAACCTGCATTTGAAACGTTGGCTACCATAGCAGTATAGTATTGCAACATGGCATTTGGGTCTTCTAACTAAAATAGGAAAATAGGAACATAAATAGTGACATCATTGCCAGACCTGGCCCACATCTGGTTGACATACGTCTTACCATGCCAGAAGTCAGCCAGCAGTGCCGGCTTGATACTGGATCCGGGCCAGACCTGCTTGCTATGTGGGGAGTCACTCACGGTGGCTGCAGATATTGTATCCTGCAAAGTGCCGGCCTGTCAGTGGCAGCAATTTAAGCTTCATTGTATTGAGATACTTTGTGAAGAGTCTAGGTATTAAATCGCTAACCCTGTGATTGATTAGTGGATGCAAAAACACTTGTGATTACTGTGCAAGGTTCTCCTGTGTGGGAAAAATAAAAACATAAAACATTTCCTATCACTAAACACACAGGTGTGCTCAACTCAATGAGAATAAAAGAACCTAATGCAGGGGAAGCCAATTAATTTTCCCAAGGGGCCATAATTTGTTCCAGCTCAGGACGTAAGGATAGAAACCTTTTGCACTTAAATTAAATTAATAACAAGTTATTCCAAAAAAGACACAAACTATTGAGCAGTAAAAATCATTTGTTGTGCTAATCTGTCACTGCAAGGTTAATTTGGACAGGAAAAACATTCAGATGATCAGACAGCTTTTTCCATTCTGACAACTGGAAATTTACAGGACACTCTCATATAGTACATGAGATTACAAAGGTTGCATGTCTGGCAAGGGAAAAGGGCATCATAGCTATGCAAGGTCTCCCTCTTAAGAACAGAAAACTAGTATCTCATGGTATGTCGATCACTGGTATCTCTAGATCCTGAACTCTTACTTCTTTTCAGAAGGGCTCTTCTCAAAGGAAGACAAAAGAGTATGCAACACAGTGGTAAACATGTCCCTTTCTGATTATATTTGGGATCAAATTTAACGTGAACATTTTGACAAACCACCTGCACAAATAAACAATAAAAACAAAAAAAGTTAATGTGGTGCCAGGATGTGGTTGTTGGCTCACATGAAGGGGAGGGGTGGAGCAGTGGGATCAGAGGCAGTTCCAGGAGAGTATCCACAGTCTGCCACTGCGGGTGCAGAGTTGTTCTCAACATGTAAAGTATGACAGACCTACAGGCAGTTCAGCTGTCCATCACGCTGCACAAAATAGGAGAGGCAGATGACCCACAGTTGTTCCCTGAGATGTTTCAGGGCACAGCAGAAGGAAGTAAATGACTGGCAGCCAACTGAGTGGTGCGTCGGCTTCACCTGTTGTCCGAGGACGGTGGGTGTGCTGCCACCAGCCGGTGAGTCTGGAGGCAACTGTCCCTAGTGTTAAAGAAAAAGCATCTCATCCCTAATTGCACAGATAAATTAAAATTTCTATCAAAGCTTACAGAAATTGAATTTATGTAGTTTTTCATCTTTGGCAGTTACACAAGTTGACACTAGGTGGTAGTGTGTTCAGGTGGTAGTGTGTCCTGTCTCTGAGCAGGAGCCTTTTGATTGTTCTACAATGTCATGACCATGTTTATAGCTTGTTTTCTGGCTTCCATATAGTTATTATATAGTCAGTTTTCACTGAAATACAAATACAGTTAGCCACAACTCAAATCCAAAGTCACCATTATAGTTCCATGATGAATTAACTTGTGAGGAAACACTGGGGTTTACGGTACTAAGTTCAAGTGGTTGTTCTGTCAGAAGAGGTGAGAGTGGTAAGCTGGAGCAGAGGTTAGTTTAAATAAATTAATCTTTTTTAGTAGTTACTTGAAATTTTCCAGAGAAAAGCAACAACGTAGGATTAGAATGACAAGAGTTCCTCAAGGCGGTGGAAGGTGGACAGGTAAGTATGTATTACACGTAAGTTTCCACAGCTGTCTCCTCAGGGAATGTGTCAGAGAGCGGTGGCTCAAGCTGGTCTTTAAAAAGCCAGTTACTACTTATCAGACAGAAGGCAAGTGTGACAGACGAAAAGTGTGAACTTGGAAGCTACACCAATAAGCAGAGTCCAGAGCAATGGCATAGATAGGGAAAAAATTAAATAAAGAAAAGGCCACAGAAGAACCCCAAATTAGCACCAAACCATGACAATCAAACCCTTCTCTCAACCTGGTAATATCAAACTGTCCAAAACTGTCCAAAAAAATTGTTCCTCTGCATTACACTAAAGAGAAAGTTTCTCAATCAGTAACATAAAGTCAAATAAAATACATAATTATTTGGTGCATGTTACTTCTATGTCAAGTGTAGCTGTGGGCAGGGAGGATGAGGACACAAATGAAGGACTTGTAACTTGAGGCAGCTTTATTGCTGTATACTTAGAAACACAAACTAAATACAAAACTCAGAAACTAGAAACTAAGAACTGGAAACAACAAACTAGAAACTAACCCTAACCCTAACACTAGGTGGTAGTGTGTTCATATCCTGTCTCTGAGATGGAGACTTCTAATTGTTCAGCAATGTCATGGAGATATTTATGGCTTGTTTTCTGGCTTCCATATATAAGCTAAAAACAAGTCACAATTAAAATTCACTGCTACATTAACTTTGACTGTTATGACAATTAGCTAATAGTAATATTGTGTGTTGACATGAATAGTCAGATTTTTTCATAAGATCAGATTATCTGTCCCTGGTGTCTTGGGAGGGGCAGGGATAGCTCAGTTGGTAGAGTGGTGGCCCCATGATCGGAAGGTCGGGGGTTCGATTCCCCTGAACAGCTACCCTGAGGTACCCCTGGGCAAGGTACCGTCCCTACACACTGCTCCCCGGGCGCCCAATGGCTGCCCACTGCTTCACTGAGTGAATGGGTTAAATGCAGAGAGGAATTTCCCCACGGGGATCAATAAAGTATACATTATTATTATTATTATTTAAATGTCATTGCAGTTCTGCTTTCTGTCTTTCAGACCCACTACTGTTAATGTCAACAACCAACAGAGCGCTTTATTCATAAAACTCACAAAACACATATTGATTCCTCAATGAAAAGCCACCGTGTTGGTGTAGAGACATTAATACAAAAATTCTGTCTTTGTTCAACAAATTATGAGCCTAATTGGAAGTTTTATTTGAACAAGAAGTTTTTTATTTGTATTTTAACAACAAAGAAAGTGTGTGGATGGGTTACTTTGTATATAATAATAGAAACATTATCTTGTGCATTCTGCTTTCTTTCCATTCTCTTGTTATTTATTTTTTTTAATGAATACAATTTTTTTTAATACAAAAAAAAAAGATTTACAGAAACATTAAATAAGTTTGTCATTCAAGCTGAATTTTACTTTCAAGTCAGAGTTTCAGTGATGTTGAAGAATTTCTTCTCTCTTTGGTGTGAAACATGTGGACACTAGAGGGCAGCGTGTTAATTTATTAACTTTAACTGAGTTTGGAAAGAATCAACTTCTAAATGATCACATTGACACTTAAAAACACTTAAAAATCATTGTAATTATGTTAATCTTGTAATATTAACTAATAACAGCATTAGTTGTATTTAGAGTCCATTTGACAATTTAAAAAAAATGTGCAGGTACAGTTTTGTCAGCCATAAAAGCTTAATCACAAAGAACATACTAATCTATCAAAGATTCTCTGAGGGTCACTGACAATTGAAATATCTAAAGCATGTTATCAGGTTGAAATCGTTAATTGATTAAGATGATTAAGATGATTAAGCAATGTTACATGTGGTTTTAAGCTATTAACACAGCTGTCTGGGTTTTTAAGATCTACTGTCACAGCTTGAAATCAGACCGTAAGATTTAATGGTTGGGATGGTTCGTTGCTGTGTGGTCATTTTCCTCTAATCACTTCTGTAGAATAGTTCAGCAGCTCCTCAATCTTTGTTTGAAGCTCCTTGGCTTTCTCTGCATTCTCGCCTTTCTCCACTGTCCCTGCCACCTGGAGCCCCTTCAGCACTGACTGCAGGGCATCCGCATTCTTGACGGAGTCCATCTGATCTCTATCAATCCGGGTCTCCTCCACCCAATCCAGGTATGCCTGAAGTAACCCAAGGTCGTCCACAAAGTTTGCAATGATCCTGAGTTCCGGCCGACGTTTCTCCAGTTCCTTCAGTCTTCTCCTCCCAGTTGCTCCAATGTCATTTCCAACAATGCTGTAGAATGAAGAAATCACTGGTTAACAGATTTTTGGACATGCCTTTTTACAACCCTCAGTTTTTATCTAACATTTAAAAAAGGAATCCAAATTAAAGATGGCAGTGCTATAACATGGAGAGCATTGGACACATGGAGATTGATTTTTTAATCTTACGTCAGTGTCTTCAGAGAAGTGTTTTTGCTGAGACAGTTGACAATGTTTTCTGTTCCTCTCTCTGTGATGCCGGTGATGTCCAGATAAAGTTCCTCCACAGTGTTGTTGTGCTCCAAAGCATTCCACAGCTCCAAAACCCCCTCAGGACCCAGGTTGTTGCCACACATACTGTACACAAAAGCAGACAACATATTCTGTGTGTGCTGCTTATATCAAAAAATGTCAAGGTTTTTGCAGGTTTTGAAAAGTCATGGGGGGAAAGCATTTTTTGTGGCAATCAACATATGTAGGTGTATGTGCAAAAGAGTTTGAGAGATAAAGGTGATCTTTAATTAGCTTGTCATGACTCCTGAGTTTTGTGTCTGAGTTACACCTTTGGTGTTTTCGATGCTTGGCCTTTATTTTTTTCTACTTTTCAAATCTAATTTTGGTAAGTCTCTGGAGTACTGATTCTTTGTATTTTGATTTATTTCCCAAGCCTCCACCAGTATCCCCCGTATATGTCTCCTGTCTGCACAAAGTTATTTCCAAGTATTCTTTATTAGTTGGATGGATGAGTTTAATTATTGTTCCTAGTTTTTCATTTATTTCTAGCTAAGTTTTAGTTTCTGATTTGTTTTTTGGCTTTTTTTTCGTATACCTTCCAGAGTCTTTAGTCTTTTTTAAAAATCCTGTTTTACTTCATTATATTCTCTCTCTTGTGTTTATCTCAATTATGTTCAGCTATGTTTAGTTTCCCTCCTGTTTCCGTGTCCAACCATGCCCATGTTTTCTTTGCATCATACTTTGTCCCTGTGTTGTTAGTTCATGGTGTGGTCACAGTTTTTTCTCCAGCACTCCAGCACTTTTTTGTAAGGTTTGTGTTTAGGATATTATCACCTCTAATAAAGGCTTGTTTTTTGTTAACTTACTGTCCTTCTCTGCAGTCTGCATTGAGTCCAGTCATCCTGCATTTCATGATGCAGCTATGCAATATTTCTAGGATAAATATTTTTTTGGACTACAAACCATGTAAATGGCTAAAACATAACATTTAAGGCAGTAACACACTGTAGGTTCTAAAAAAATAATGCCTAATTTTCACATGAGTGTTGAATATTTTAAATGACTTACAAGAGCTTCTTCACTTGGCACTCATTTGATTTCAGAATGGCAGATTCTAAAATAGCTGCTTGTCTATCCAGGCAGTTGTATCTCAAACTGAAAGAGAGAAACTTTTGGTTAACATTGTTTTTGGGAGTCTTACATGTAAGGGGGTTTGGGTCCATCCCAGCATGCATTAAACAGAAGGCAGGGTTCACATCCATCACAGAGCTAACACACATAGAGAGAAGCATGCAGACACGAGGAATATGCAAGCTCCCCACAGAATGGCATCAAACAGCTGGAAAGCTCAAACCCCAACTTATTTTTATTTTATTTTAACTGTAGTGTATATATATATATATATTTATATCATTTTTTTTTTTTAAGTGAATATAAAATGAGCTACTCACTAGAGAGATTCACATCGATGCAGAATTGGTCTCAGTCTGTTGAGGCCTCGGTTTCCAATGTTAGAATAGCCCAAGTTGAGCTCTTGCAGCTTGTGTGGGGAAAACTGCAGCACGTAGTGTATCGCTGCACAGTCCACAACACTGAGCTTCATTTTAAACAGGTTGAGTTTTGTGATCTCTGGTGCTGCAATGCTAGTAGCTTCCTTCATGTGGAACTCCATCAGACAGTGGAGAAGATTTAGGGCTACCTGGTTTTCCAGCTCCCTGGTTTTAAACTGATCTCGGAACCACAAACCGAGCCTGTTGAGGATGCTGTCCTCTTGCTCGATGGGGGAATGAACAAGACCTTCTAAATGACCTGACAACCGTGCTCGCAGCATTCCCATGAAGAAACGTGTGAACATTTGGAGA
Organism: Etia nguti; assembly: GCA_015106755.1. NCBI lineage: Eukaryota > Metazoa > Chordata > Actinopteri > Cichliformes > Cichlidae > Etia > Etia nguti. The sequence goes on from VUQG01004099.1 coordinate 6,592, forward strand.
CTTTCGAGCTTATCCATGCTAACGTGTAAATTTTGAAGGGGTGCAGCAGTAGAGGATGATGGACGTACCCCAAAGCACCAAAAGTCAAGAGCTTGTATTATGTCGTCCTGGCTGGAGAGGTTGATTGCACAGTACAAGGCAGACAGATGTTCTTGAACAGTAAGGTGGAAGAAAGAAAACATCTCCCCTGTCTCCTCTTTAAGAGGCTGGAGGATATGACAGAGAAAGGTGCTCTGAACATCAGCAGGTGTGACTCCGTAGTTCTCCAAATCTGCTTTATCAAACAATATCTTCTTCTGTAGAAGGTTTTCATAAGCCAGTTTCCCCAGTTTCATCAGTTGTTGTTTAGCTAGACTAAGAACCTCTGATCTAGGTGTGCTTCTCTCTGTCCTCCCTTTTAATCCATGGTGTTTGACTGCTGTAAACAAATAGCAGAAATAAACCTCGCTGACTGTTCTGGGTGGGCTTAACTCCAGAGACTTCGATTCACCAACATTGTTAGGCTGTGAAGAGAAGAACTCAGCCATAGCAGTACAGATGATGTAGCAATAAAGAGGAATGAAGGACAGCACAAATAGGTTGTCATTGTTCACAATGTAATCATACACCTTTTGAGCAACTTCACTGTCTTTGTAAAACTTGGTGGTGTATTCCTTCACCTGGTCCTCCTCAAAGCCCAGCACCACACAACATCTCTGGAAGAAACGCTTGGGAGCTTCTGTAGATGGCCTTGTTGTAATTATGACTGATGCTTCTGGAAGAAGACTTCCTTTTATCAAAGCCACCATCAGCTCTGACACCAGTACATTTGATTCTACATCAATGTTTTTGTCCGGACTGTTCCAGTCCAGAGGGAATTTAAATTCATCTAAACCATCTAAGATGAAAAGCAATGATCTTGGTGTGGTGAGCAGGTCAGGTAGAGCCTCCTTCAGGTATCGGAACCGTTGTCCAAGCAGCTCCAATAAACTCAGTGGTTTATCAACTAGATTGAGCTCTCTGAAGCGTAGGTCAAAAATGCAGGTAAATTCACGCATGTTCTTCCCAATTGCCCACTCGTAGACCAATCTCTGTACTGCCACACTCTTTCCTATACCTGCAATACCCTTCACTTTAACCCTTTTAGGGGCCCGTCCCAATGCTTCTTGGGGGCTCAACAGATGACTGGGCCGGATACGCTGGCAGGCCTGGTGGACATAGATGCGAGCACGTCTGCCCGCCAAGGCAAAGTACTCATGTTGGCTACTGTCAACTAAGTCATTGTCTTCTGTCACAAAAAGGTCAGTGTACCGGATCTCGATGTGAGAAGCCGAGTTTGAAGCCTCTCTGTTTCCCTCTGAGTAACATTTTAACTGCTCTGTGCGTTTCAGTAAGGTTGTTTTATGGGCAGAAATTGAAACTGGAATTGAAGATAGAATTACATTATTATTCAGTGTTTTGTAAGATAAAGATTGTGGCTTCTTGAATTCAGTTGACCTATTTTCGGCCTACCTCGGATGCTGGCCAACTTTAGACTCCTGCAAGGTTTTGGCTCTTCTTTAGCTGCAATATGAAAGTCAGATGTCCTTACCTGATTGCAAGCTCAGGAACAAATCAGGGAAAATTGCATTTGCCTAACATCAGTTTGCATTAAAAAGGGACTGGTTATGTTCATTTCCAGCTCTATATACTTTTTTATGGACTCCAGTAGATTAGTTTGTGTGATTAACAGTTCAGAATCACCCTTTTTTTTACAATATACCTGTAAATCAATGCATACATTCAAATGCATACATATATATTACATATATAGCAAAAAAAGGACAATATTTATTGCTTATCTCTATAAAGAAAACATGCCAGAATTAACTTATACCACTATATAATTCATATATAAATATTTTTTTGATGAAATAATAATTTCATACCTTTAACCTCAGTGGTGAGGGTGAATCCTTTGCTCTTTGCTTTAAACAGTTTAGCAATGGGGCTTTTAGACTTCTTGTCTGTTGAAATCATAGAATAATTTATAGTTATTTTAGATGTATTTGTTTAAAACTTCAGATTCACAGGTGACTCTGCTGACTGAGCATTTTCATATCCCTGAGACTCATCATCAGGGAACTATGAATACCTGATCCAAGTATGGTGTTTACCAATACTGTGGAATCTTTATTAAGCAAACTGAAACCTGTCAAATAATTGTTGAGATATTTTCATGGCCCAAATCACGGACACATTTTAACTTATGATAGCTGAGCTCAGTGTCCATTATCTCTTAACACTCCTTCATCACCAAAGAAAAAAAAAATCTTGGCGAGGCATCAAAGCTGATTGTACCCTGCATCTAATCTTCTTTCATGTCTTCACTCAATAGGTTGTAAAAGTTGTCTTCCCTTAACAGCCCCTCACATTCAGCTCAAGGTTCCAAAGAAGATTAACTTCAGTTACACCTGTTTATGTAAAAAACACCACCAGCACATTAAAGCAGCCTCACCTTCAGCTTTCACAGATACAGGGGCTGATTTAGTGACTGCATCTTTCCTGCAGTGTCTCTCAACCCAGACCTGCAGATCTCTGCAGTAGTAATCCTGCACTTCCCTCAACACCTGCAGGAACTTTTGGCTGCTCTCCTCAGTGGCACACACTGTCTCCAGTGCCTGGGCCACAGCATTGGAAGGCGACCTCTCCAGCAAAGACAGGTAGCAGGCAGAAGAAAGCACCTCAGCATCACGCAGCCAACGCAGCAAGGGCGCTGGATGGTCACATGTCCACTTCAGCAATAAGTCTCTCTGAGACCGGAGTAGCTGCTGAGCTGAGCTCATAACTTCTGAAAATAGTGCTGACCTGCCAAGCGAAAAAATAATCAAAGCTTTAAATGAATAGTTACTGCATTCGGTACTATAAGAGAAGACCCAAACTTTGATGTTTCAGTTCTCACACATATACCAAACTGCATTTATGCACATGAACAACAAGAAGGATTTCTGTACAAACAGTACCATTCTCAACACATACCTTGCTGTAGTATCTTTACATTAAGCAGTGGTTTTAAGCCACATCTGGTGTTGCCATTGCAGTCTTGAGTTTTGGCACGAAGGCAGTTTGCAGTCTGTTTTAAGGAGCAGAGAGGTGCAGGCAGCAATTCAAACAAGCTTTAAAAGGGTCCAGAGTTCAAGCAGTTAAAGTCTTTGTACCTGACTCTGATTACTTGGTTTTGTTTGAGCCTGAAGAAATTTTTCTCTCAAGGTGATAATGACAATAACTGCAACAAGAAGGAGAAAATATCAAACTTAGTTATTAAAGTTGTTCCACATGTAGTCTGTGTTGAATATCTGCTCAGTCACTACACACTGCATGGAAATAAAATCGCTAATATTAATATATTCAGTCAGTTCATTTTAAAAGGTGTTAAATAAAGACCAAGCGCCCCAAAATTATTTATGCCATGTACAATGCCATGTACGGTAATAGAGAAAACAATTCTTATTTAAATGCTTCAGCTTCATAAAGTTTCAACACTACACTTTTTCCCTTCATCCGTGATGACCTACTTACACTCAAGCAGACATTTACTGTCAACAGCATAGTAAATATGTCATTAAAAAGTTAATATTCAAACCCCTCTATTTTCCGCGCACTTTTTTATCACAACTTCTAAAGTGTGGTCTGGCTGGTCCGTATAGATAGAGGGAATCAGAAATGTATCAGATTTGAGTTGCTAGTGCCTTTGAGGAACTGGCCAACAGCATGAGAATGACTCACTCACTGTCATGTGCTGTCTCATAGTTGTTTGCTGAGGTCTTTCTTTCCTTTGCAAAAATCTCAGAGTTTCAGCACTTTAATGATGTCTGCATCATTTATAAGGTCTATATATTCTAAAGTTATAAGGCTGTCATTTATTTGTTTTTTAATTACGCTGTAAGCCACAAAGATAAGTGAAGGTAAAATAAACAAATACAATAAACATTCATTTGATAATGGAAGTTTGAGGGGGGCATCACAGGAAGTCATAGTACCAGTTGCATAATGAAACAATCCAGCTTCCCCCTCTTTGCTCCTTTGTTCATCCTTCCCTGTCTGTGCCACCAGAGCAGGGCTGCAGACATGCATGCAGACACCGTCTTCCTTGTGTGTCCCCTGATTTTTGGTAAGTAATTAAACAAATGATTGATAATTTTAAATACACTTTAAACTTACTTAAAAAAAAAAAAGAAAAAAAGAAAAAGAAATTCAAAAAAATTAATATAGTTGCTTTTTGGCTGCATTTGGAGGACGTTTGTCATGTATTGTAATTTAATGAATCCCTATGCTGGATTCCACTGGCTTGTCCTAAATTACCAATATAAGATATTTGTTTTCATTGAGTTTTCTTTTGTCTTTGAATGTTTTCTGCAAAATATTATGTGCTGATGAAAATTAAATATTAACAAATTAGATTTTATTTTTGTAAAAAAAAAAAAAGAGCTCTACTTTTTTATAACTTAAAAACAAATATTTTTCATTATAAAAAAAATAGACATTTTTTTAGCAGTGTGAATAGTAGATTGACTCCAAAACTAAAACTCCAGCTACCCTCTTCCTCTTTCTAAATATACAACTGTTGCAAAACTGTGTGGTATTTGTAACATTGCCAGATAGAACAAACTTCTTGTCATATAAAGTTTTGTTTTTAAGATGACCTTTCTACACAGTCTCAAGGAATTAATGCTGTTACAGCTTTTTTAGTAAATATATGAAATGTTTTAATAAGCCGTGTACTTGAGACATTCTCCTATGCTTCTATAAAACTGTGAAAAATCACTGTTGCGTTTCGCTGATGTAAAGTTCAATCTACTGTCATATAATGCCTGATAAATGATTTTCTGTGCTTTCTATACAACAGCAACATTGTGGAGGGGGGTGCAGGCTGTCTCTCCTGTACCCTCAGTCCCTGACCGTGTCCAGGCTCTGGTGGGCACCTGTGTGGTTATTCCCTGCTCCTTTACACCTCCAGCCCCTCATCCTATCAGGGGGAAGAAGCAGAGGGTTGATGTGCGGCTGAGGTTCAGAGGTGGTGGCACTTTTTTTCCTCTTCAGAGCACCGCTTTTAACAGCCAGGACAAAGGCCAAGTGAGCAGGGATTTCCAAGGCAGAGCATCCCTCTTTGGCAAAATCGCAGATGGCGACTGCTCAGTGAAAATCGAAAGGATCAGAGAGGATGACCCCCAGGTGTTTGAAATTTCTCTAAAGACAGTGGGTGACTCACTCTGGGGGAAGCCAAGGAGCTTCAATCTGGACCGTATTTGTGAGTGAGGAAAATAATGCACGTCCTCTTTCTACTTCTTAAAACACTTTTTTTTTTTCACATGATAAATATTACACAGAAAAATTATTAGTACAATCAGTCAGTAGAGAATCTCCCACATGGCTGTGAGTGGTATGCAAAAGACAAAAATCCTAAATTAGCTGGATGAAAGTTATATCAGTGTTCAAAACATGAGCTGCATGAAGTGCATATGTGTCTCAAGCAGAGTAACTATTAAATAAACTTTAAAATGTCTCCTGTGAAAACATATTTTCTTAAAGCTAAAATAAATTTACAGGAACGGCATTTAGCATTTATTTTTATCTTTACATTTTTAAATAAATATTCACATTGTTTATATGGCACCAATTCACAACTACAGTCACCTCAATGCACTTTGTATTGTGAGGTAAAAGACCTTTTAATATTAGAAAGAAACCCTAACAATCACACAGCCCCATATGAGCAAGAACTTCATGAGAGTGGGAAGGAAAAACTCCCTTTTAACAGGAAGAAGCCTGACTTACTGTTTAGGGGGTGAATCAATATCAAGTACAGAAAAACACAAAAGCAGAAATATGGGATTATTAATTAAACAATCTTGTTTCTATAACATATGAGTAGACTTGTTTGATAATTCTAGCACTAATGGTCGCTGTAAGAGAATTCTTCTTTTTGCTTATATGATTTTTATGTTTTTAATGCACTAAAGTGTTAAAACCATAATGATGGAGATTTTCCTTCCTAAAAGACACCCCTGAAGCTCCTGTCATCAGCGGCATCATGTCAGCCACAGAAGGACAACTGGTCACCCTGAACTGCTCTGTCAACTACCATTGCCCCTCTAGACTGCCTGATCTGCAGTGGAGGTGGGAGCGAGGAGCCCAGCTGAACATAACTGAACCTGGGGAAGTACAGACACTCTACCCAGATCCCCAAAGGAAGATTTTACTGGCCTCTTTGACCTTCACTCTGACACACCAGATGAAGCCCAAGCTCAGGTGTCAGGTCATCTTCCCAGGCCCTAAAACACTATCCACTTTGAAGGACCTACATGTGACGTGTAAGTATAGTTTTGACTAGTGTATTTGTCTTCCTTGGCTCAGTAAGCTAAAACCTTTCTTTTTCCCTTTTATGCTCTTAGTTCCTCCAAAAGATGTGAAGATTCAAGTCCAGACCCTGACAGTGCAGGAGGGGGGCAATGCACTGCTGATGTGCTCATGTAAAGCTGACCCTCCAGCAACAGAGTACCACTGGTCCTATAGTCAACATGGCCGCACTGTGCACCTCCATCAGCGAACGCACACAGTCCGGCTGTACAACGTGACTCGAGATATGAGGGTCCGGTGCGCAGCTCAAAACCTGATTGGCCGAGGAGAATCTCGGCCCACAACTCTTAATATACAATGTAATCCTACCTCTTCTTGATCCTCTCTGAATCCCATACGTACCTGTTGTTAGATTGCATCCAACTAACCAAACCAAAGGTTTTGATTTAACCAGGCATTTATTTGACATTAAATTAACAAGGTCCCAAAAGTATAAAAATGAGCATGATAAAAACAGACGAGGGGTAAAATAAAAGGAAAATAAAATGACTACAGGTGCATAATTCAAATCCAACTGACAAGTAAAAACTGAAATCTGAACTTTGAACTCTCCCAGGAGAAAAGCAATCGTTAAGTTTCAGTTGTGCCTGTAGGTTAGTCCATGACTGGAACACAAAGATAAAGGGAAAGAGAAGAAGCTTTTTTGTGTGAAGATCTGAGCAAACTGTAGATAGACTGCAGAGCAGCCATTGAGAGCAAGAAAAAACAGGTGATTATACATTAACCAGTATGGATTTGAAAATAAAGGCTAAAAAAAACCTGTTTATCATCCAGTACACTATGATGTGTACTGAATGATAAACAGGATAATTAAATCCCAATGAGTTTGTCTTACACAGAGTTAAATATGGAGCTTCTGCATGCATCTATTTGATTTCGCTGACCAAACTGCCTGCAAAGACTTTAAAGACACTAGTCACAGCCAATAAATAGTGAATGAACTGTTGTCAAGTAGGCTAGATAGCAACACATTTTCTCTAAATTTCTCATCCAACCCATTCAAAAAAATATAAAATTGCCTTTCAGTCCTTAGACCCTGTGTCTTGTTTAGATATATTCTCATAAATTTTATTGAGAACCTAATGACAGTATTATCTCTTCCAGATAAGCCAGCCATCATCCAGCTCTCCTCTACCTGTACTGTAGATGATTCAGAAGTGGTGTGCCAGTGTTCGGTCGACTCCAACCCCAAACCTGCAATCACCTGGAGCGTTAATGGGTCTGTTCCACCTCAAGATTACAACGTGTCTGTAACATCAGAGCCCAGTGTGCTAACGGCTACTCTGAGAGGACAGATGGAAAAACCTCAGAAGGTGATTTGCTTTGCTTTCAACGCTCTGGGAAACGACTCGCTGGTCTTGCTGCAGGGAGAAGAAGGTGTGTTCAAAGCACTGCTTTTCCATACTAACAAAGACAACAGCCCTGCCTCTTGTTTATTCACTCTGATGTCTTGCTTGTGCTGAAACTTCTGTGCAGCATGCCTGCAGCTTAAAAACACAAGTAGAAGAAAAGAATCTGCAAAGAAAAACGAATAATTTTCTTGAGCTATGATTGGAAAATCTGATTTTTCTTGTTTGCACTGAAGTTTGAAGTTCATTTAATCCAGTGATGGGATACTATATGCTGATCCGCTGCTGCTCTTGTTGTCCACGTACAGAGACAGCACTTTTCCTGTGGTTGGTTTTACCTGCTGTCACCGTTTTCCTGGTCATATTCCTCCTGGCCCTTCTTGTCTACTGCTGCAAAAAGAGAGCTAGAAAGTATGTACAGAAACATTTTTCTGTTAAAAGTTTGCTTGGATTGTGTCACGCCTAATTATCATGTGTATCGGACACCTGTTCTGCTTCTCTCAGGGACATTCTAAGAAGACATCCCACCATGTACCCTGGAGGATTGGAAATTTATCAGGACAGGATGCCTCTATATATAAACTGCACAGAGGTGACTCATGTTTACACCAATGGCAGCTACCAGCTTGTGTACCAGAACTGCACGCCTCTTTTTGTCCGCACTAAGCAGGTATTTGATAACCTTGATCTTTCAGTGCACAGTTTGTCCAGAGGAAATAGCAAATCACTTCTTCCAGTGACAACAGCAGCTCTCCTTTTTTTTTTTTAGATCCGTCCAATGGGCAGGAGAGGTGGGGAGAGACGAAGACCTGGACCAGGTGGAAGAATTAACCAACAAGCTAGCCAGGAAGTCAGAGGTGTAAGAGAGGTGCAGGGTGCAGCTGTGGAAGATGCAGAGACGGGTATCTACCTGGAGATTCTCTGAGCACAAAGCTAAATTACAGTTACATTGTACATTGGATTAATACTGGTTGTTATCCAAATGCTTCTGTAGTTCTCAGGATATTGCATACAGTGTAAATCGATATGTGTATATATGTCATTTGCATTTGGTAACAATGCACTCTGATCTGTGGTTGGTCTATCTTTTTTTCTAGTTTCCAAACTGAACAATTTCTGCCATCGAGTGACAGAGATGTGCTTTGCTCTTCAAAAAAAAAAAGAAAAAAAAAAAGGGGAGAGATGAAAAGGTTTGATGAAAGAGTTTTCATCATTTTAGTTGTGAAGCCATTGGGGGAAAAAAGAAAACAGACACTCAAATCTGATGTAGTCTGACCAGACCAGTCAGTTGCATTTCTAAAAGCAGCTGGAGCACAAAAGTGATCCTCAGGAAGCTTTTAAAGTTTCTCTGGAAGGACAAAGAGCTGCTCCAGCTGTGATGAAATTTATAACATTCATTACATCAGCAGTGACTCCGTTGTGTTAAGCATACCTGGAAGTTTTTCTTGTCTTAGAAATTTAATGCCTTCTTTATGGCTATTGTTTAACTAATTTCCCTTAGTGTTCATCAGCCGTGAGTATATATATTTAAGGAGTTCAACTGTAAACAACAAAAAAGAATAATGCAGAGAATCCTTCCTTTCATGCTCATCTATTCAAAAAGTCAAATTTATTCACATGTTTGATTGTGAACTTTTTTACTTCACTTTTTTGTATGCATACTGAATCAGTGCACATTTATTTACACTGGTCTGTACAAACATTGCCTATATTGCATCTTCTAGAGCTTTCTTATCTCATTTTATACTTCTGTAATTATGTGTATATTGCTGATCTTCAGTTTGATTTATGATGCACTCTCAATTTAAAAACAAAAACCTGTTATTGGGCTCTTTTTGTTGCTGGTGTAATGCATAATTTTGCAGATATGGTGTTATCCAACACTGACAGCTGAAAGACTATGAATTCAGAAATCTAATGTACATTCTTCCTGCTCTGAGATCTTAAACTGTCTGCTCACGACGTTTAAAACTGTATATTTTGTCACAAAGATAAACTGCACCAGATTTGAAACGATTTCAAGAATAAGTGCTCTGTTTGAATGCCTCTTCACATGGTGACCGACTGGTGGCAATATAAACCTCAGTGACACAATAATTAAATCATAGAAGAAGAAAATAAAGCTCTGATTGGATAGAAAAGTCGTTAGTCGGAAGGTACGTCACATCCTGGCGTTTACAGGCTTTTGGTGGGAAAATGTGTGCACCTTCACGCACATTTAACTCATAATCAAAATCTATAGTATGAATTTTCTGTAACAGCAGAGTAACGGACGTATGCCATGCATATAACGCTGTGAACAGATTACGCGGAACAGCCCTTTAGGTGTGCTAAAATCACCAAAATCATTAGGGAAAGTTGCCTATTGTTTGTTAGCATGCTAACATTTAGTCAGCGGCGTATCTGACTAATAACAAATTAAACTTTCTGAATTAAATCACTTCCAGTGGAAAGAAACTGGATGTGTTTTATGACTTGTTAGCCGTTTGCGATCGCTTCGTGGGGAGGCACGCGCCCGTTTGGTTTATGTGACTGATCAGTGGACTAATCGATCAGCTTTTAGCGTGACGATCATCAATACCAACGATATGCCAGAAATCAAACTCAAGCACGTCGTGTCGTGCAGCACCGAGGACTCTGTAAGTTCAGTGTGATGTATTACTTGGGTGAGATTTGTATGAAGAAAGCTGAGCTGTGAGGCTGCTTCATACTCACATGTGTTGTGTTACAAAAACAGACACACAAGGCAGACAACCTGCTGAGCTCTGACACGTACAGAAAGTGGAAAGCAGCCAGACCCGGGGAGAAACAGATATCAGTCATTCTGCAGGTTTGTTTGTTTTGTTGTTGTTTTTTGTGTTCAAGTGACAGCAAACTAATTCAATAAAATGTGAGGTGTCGTTGACGATATTAGTTAGATGGCAGATACTTACGTATATAACACAAACACTAAACTACACACATGTAACTTTGGGAGAATCATACAATCTAATGAATTTAAACAAACTTTTTTGTATTTGCTTTCTTTCCACTAAAATAAGTTTACATACCAATTATAATTATAAAGTGAATTTCAGACCTTGTGTCACCGCCCCTGGTCAGAACCTGAAGGTCCGCCCGCTGTCTCTGCTGCCGATCCCACAGTCACGACTGAGAACTAATGGTGATCAGGCTTTTTCTGCTAGTGCACCCACTCTTCAAGGAGTAGTCTCCTTGAAAAGATCAGTTGGCAAGCTCGCAATCATCTCTGTTTTTACTTTTTAAAAATGTTTTTAAGTGCTCATATATTATAAAGATGCTTTCTGTACCCTCACCTTCAGTTATGTCTTTGGTGTCCTTCATAATTGTTTTATCACTTTCTTCAAGTAATCATTTATATTAGCTTTTTTCCAATCTTGCCCTGTGAAGAAGGGAGGGGCGGCAGATGGCTGCTGGAGGTTCTTTCCTGTTAAAAGGGAGTTTTTCCTTCCCCCTGTCACCAAAGTGCTTGCTCATAGGGGGTTCATATGATTGTTGGGTTTTTCTCTGTATGTATTATTGAAACATCTACCTTACAATATAAAGCACCTTGAGGTGACTGTTGTTGCGATTTGGCGCTGTATTAATAAAATTGAATTGAATTGAAGCAGTTTGTAACTTTATTTAATAGCACCTTTCAAAACAAAGTTATTGCTATTGTTATTAGATAATGATGATCAAACATATTTAAACTTATGCTTTAAGTTGCTCTAAATAATGTGTTTATCTGGTACATCACCAAATAAAATCGTATCCTGATACATCCAGGTACTTTTAACATTTCATTTGTTATTAATCATGTCTTTCTTACCATACAGACAAATTTGGCGATATTTCCATTTATCTAGAAAAAGCTGAATTTGTCTTTATTGTGCAGGGATCAGACGGCTGAATGCCACATGGTTTTAGATTAATTCCGGGAGATTAATAGTGTGTTGATTCTAATCTCGCTTTACTTTCTGCCTTAGAATAGTTTTTTTTTTTTTTAATCTTTATTTAACCTCAACTTCTGAGATTAAGAATCTCTTTTGAAAGTCTGTCCTGTGCTTCCTTGGGAAGTATTACCATGCAACTTTTACTTTTTTCCTCAGTTTGAAAAGGAAGAGCAGGTGCACAGCATTGATATTGGAAATGAAGGTTCAGCTTTCATTGAGGTGTTGGTGGGGAATTCTTCAGCTGTCAGAGATCAGGACTATGAGGTATTCTTACAAATAATATTAAATAACCCATTCCTGAATGCTGTAAATACTTCATTTCATCCAGTCTGATTTTAATCTCACTATTTTAGGTTCTCTTGGTTACGTCCTCCTTCATGTCCCCCACGGAGAGCCGCAATGGCACCAACATGAACCGTGTGCGTTTCTTTGGGCCCAACCAGCTGCAAAAGAGCACAGCTCAGGAGAAGTGGGACAGAGTGAAAATTGTGTGTAGCCAGCCATACAGCAAGGTAAGTGCCTGAGAGTGTTTGACGTGTAAAGTGATGAGCCCTTTGTAATTAGCAAATATAGCTATGTTTTAGACTGAAGCCGTTTATGGAGTAGTGCAACAGGACCTGGTGTATAGTGTCAAATGAAAGCAACGTAATTGCAAGCAGCAATGCTGCTTGGTTTTCCAGTTAAGGTAACTTCTTTATTGTGCAATGAAATATAAGCACTGAGATCATCTTTCCAGATTCTTTGTCTCAGGTATCCTGTTTGTTGAGGCACTGTGTTAGGTAATGGAGTTTGAATTGTCTCTCTTTCATGGAAATATAATGTGAATCTGTCTTTGCTCTTTATAGAATATTGCATATGGGCTTGCCTTTGTTAAGTTTCATTCACCACCTGACAAAAACGATCCTCCTCCAACTTCATCCCCAGTAAGTACTCTTCTGTTTTCTGACTATTTAATATTTTGAATTGAGACCATGCACACCAATCAGGAATAACAGTATGACCTTTGACAGGTGACATGAATAAGACCGATTATCTCTTCATCATGACAACTGTTAGTGAGTGGGATGTATTAGAGAGCAAGTGAAAATTTTGCCCTCAAAGTTGATGTGTTCAAAGGAGGAAAAATGGGCAAGCAAAATGTTCGACAAGGTCCAGATTGTGATGGTACATCTCCAAACCTGCTTCTCCTGTGAAGTGTTCCCAGTCTGCAGGGGTCAGTATCTATCAAAAGTCGTCCAAGGAAGGATAGGTGGTGACAGGGTCATCAATGCACAGACAAGCTACTGTACTTTAGCCTTTACAAAGCCTAATATTCGATTATAATATTCCATTTAAATCATAGACATTAAATAATGTGAACATAGCTTTTGGATTGGAAAAATTGCTGACGTGCCTTGACACTGAATTTTTCTAAAGGCCACCAGATGGTGATAGTTGTGATTGCAAAAAGACTTCCAGGCCTATAGAAGACTACAAAAATGGCTTTTCTCACACTCACACTTTCCTGACGAGTTTATGGGCTCGCTGACTCGTTTTTGGATCATATTAACTAAAATCTTAGTCTGGTCATACTATATTTCAAAATGGAGGATTAGCTGTGGTATGAAACTGCACTGTGACACGCTGCCCTTCTCATCACATCTGTTTTTTTTTTGTAACTGATGGTGACAACTGTTGAAGTGTTGAGGTTCATTCGCCTATAATGTGTTGTTTTGTTTTGTTTTGTTTTTATTGTTTTAAATCACACTACAAACTAATAATCCGTGTGACTGTGTTATAGTAAAATTCAAAATGTGCTTGGTGAGGTACTCTTTTACTTGAACAGGAATTTTTACTCGATTTATCTTTTTTTACTTTTGTTTATGCTGTAGTGGGAATTCCGCATAAATGCCTGACGCGTTTGTTTTAGCACTTCCTGGATATTAATCTATCCCGTGAAAAACTTTCTTACTCATGGACTCATTTGACATGTTACAGCCTTTTTGCTGTATTAGGGGAAAATGCACTCCCGTCTCTCTATCTTCCTTATTGCCTCTGAACTCTTCCTTCTTCTGTCCTGTCAGAAACTGACAAAGCTGGGACAGTTCAGGGTGAAGGATGAGTCTCCTTCATCCGGGCCCAGCCTTCAACCTGGCAGTCTCTTCTTCAGTCGGGAGAACGCAACAAAGTCCAGCACTTCACTCAAAGGTAAATCCGATTATTTGAGTTTACCAGCTGCTGGAGGCCAGTTAAATTCTTTATGTTCACTGTGATAATAAAATGGTAATTTTGTTGAATAATAAAAACCCAACAGAGTGCTAATTCGTTTCCGAAGAAGTGATTTCAAAGACATTCTTTATTATCAGGCTGCTTTCTTTCTTAACCTGCTCTGCACCTCTCTCTCTGTAGCGTCTCCTCAGAGTGAGAAGATAAGCTACGCTGCTGCCGCTCTGCAAGCAAGCGGCAGCTCCCACTCATCAGGCCAGGCCTCGTCCTCCACCTCTGCCTCACCACAGGTAGTAAACACCCCCATCCTCCACTTAATGGGCAGGAGGGTTTTCTCTATATTTAGACCACATGAAAGTGGAGGCATGATAGTTTGTGTTAGTTTGGGATCTGTGGTATCATGTGTGATACTGTAGCATGGTGACCCAGTGGTTAGCACTGTTGCCTCACAGTAAAAGGTTTCTGGTTTCAAACCCAGAAAGGTCGCTTCTGTGTGGGGTTTGTATGTTGTCCCCATGCTCACACAGTTTTTCTTTGAGAGCTGTGATGAGAATGAAAAACATACCGGGTTAATGCTGCCTGTGTCAGCCCAGGATACCTTTGGCAACGAGCTTCTTAAGAGTTTCGCTTCCACCAAAGCTTTTGATCTAATAACTAAAGTAAAAATAGGTCAGGCGATGAACTATTGTTACTGAGCAGCTCTTTTCCCAGAACTGCATCAGCTGAAGATCCTGGTTTCATAGAGTTGTTTTCCCACATGACGACATGCACTGTCCTCATGGTTCATTGATAAGGAAACTGAAATCTGAGATGGAGGGTACCTCTTTTTACCGGCACAGCCATTCCCTTTTAAGAACCTGTGTGTGATGTAATTCCCTTGTTGTTTATCACAAGTGGAATCACAACTAAAACGCCTGAATATGCACATGTTTCAGTGTAAGGCCAGCCGAAACGTTGTGCATCATCCTTGAGGCCCCAAAACAAAGACTTAGTTCTTTCTTTCTCCTACACAGTAAATATTAGAAGGTAATGAGCCAGTAACAGCACATCAGTATTTTAAACTTTCAGAGAGCCTTAAAAAACTTAAATTTTCAAACTCTGAACAGGCTCTAGGGTGTCAGTCAATAGCAAGAATGGCAGAATACTTGAAACCAACTTGAGATCAGTTACCTCATAGTGGGCATTGATATGATATGTGTGCTCCCTGGTTTATTATCATGACAAATCCATATGGTTGAAAAATAGGGAATTGTTGTAAAATAAATGTGATCCTTGTAATTTTTTTATACTTTTTACCTTCACCTTCGAGAAATCCTAAAATACATAGCGTATTTTTTTTTTTTTCATGTGTACATGGCACACATGAAAATGCACGATTGTTATTTTGCCTGAGGACACCTTGAGAAGGAAAATAGGAGGGGCTCAGACTCATGGAAATGACAGCCGCATGTCACTTTGGCTTTTGAAAGGAAAAGTGAATAAAAACCACCTGCTGGGATGAGCTGCACAAATACATGCCTGTGCATAGTAAAGCAGCTGAAAGCTACCCCAGTTAGATACAGATGTGCACGTAAGTTTACTTACCCTGGCAAAATTTATGATTGTTTCTGGCCTTCGATCATTTTTTTGTTTCGTTTTGATTTCATTGTCAAGCTGGAATGTCCAAATGCGTCATATGCGCAGCTTCTGGGCTGATGACTACGACTCTTCCCTCAGTAACATGTTGCATTCCCATCAATTTTGAATATGTTCCCTGTGCCTGTATAGCTCAAACATTCCCCGGCGATCCACTTATGTGTTCCACAGGAATGGGGTACTTTATATTATAGGCTTGTTGACTCTTCTACAAATGTAGCATTTGTGGTTGTGACCAAAAGCTTCAGTTCTGGTCTCATCAGTCCAAAGTTTCTCTCTTTACTGTTAGGCACAATGTAAGCATCTGCTTTGTGACATTGGTCCATTAATGTCTTTCTTCTGGTGACTTGACCATGTTGCCCATTTTTCTTCAAGTGCCTCCTTATTTTGCAGCCACACCACTTTCTTTCAGATTCAGCTGAAGTTATTTGTGGTTTTTTCTTTGTATCCCAAACTATTTTGTTGGCAGTTGTGGCTGGTTTACCTAAACCTGGCTTGGTTTCAACATAATCCCTCATTTTCCAGTTCTTAAATAGAATTTGAAAGGTGCTGATTGGTATTCTCTATTCCTTTTTAGATTAGATTAGATTAGATTAGATAAAACTTTATTAATCCCTCGGGTGGGTTCCTCCGGGAAATTCGGTTTCCAATAGCACAGCACCGACAGAAGTTACAGAATGTGAGCAGAAATATACCATATATACACATATATAAATACTGAGTATACAAAAGGGATAAATAGAATAAATAGGAATAAGAATACAAGGGAATTGCACATTTCAAGTATTGTGAGTCTATTGCACCGTTGGATATTAACAAAAAAGTATTGCACAGTGAAAAGGCACTACAGCTTAGTTGTTCCCCCCTCCTTTGTCCTCCTGTTTCCCCTCCCTCTCCCCTCCAGAGAGGAGTTAAACAGTTTGATGGCGTGTGGGACAAAGGAGTTTTTAAGTCTGTTGGTTCTTGACTTTGGGAGAAGCAACCTGTCACTTAACAGACTCCTCTGGTTGTTTATGGCTGTGTGCAGAGGATGCCCTGCATTGTCCATAATGTCCAGCAGTTTCTTTAGCGTCCTTTTCTCTGCCACTGTCACCAGAGTGTCCAGCTTCATGCCGACCACAGAGCCAGC
>VUQG01004102.1:0-11252 GCA_015106755.1 Etia nguti
ATTTTACATTTTTTGCCAGGTGTTTTTGGTTAAATTGGGTGGAAATTTATTCAGTTACATGTTTTAGTTTTTATTCTGAATTCAGTTTTACATGATCATTTATTTATTTTTAATTTTTTTTAAAAAAAAAATTTTTTTTTTTTAATATTTTTTTTATTATTTTTTTTATTTTTTTTTTTTTTTTTTTTTTTTTTTTTTTTTTTTTTTTTAAATGTTTAATAATAAATATGAGGTGAAAAAAGTTTTTCATTACAGGTTTGTTTTGTTAAAGAAATGAAAAAAGCAAAACTTATTCAGGAACATTGCACATGTATTGAAATTGTTTCGTATTTAAAAAGTTATAACCTGTTACTGTAATGTACATGCCACTATGTTCCTGTCAGTCTGGAAGCTCATTATCATTTAAATAGTGCTAAATAGCTTTATTATCACTTCAGATCACTTCAGGCATTTTGTATATGTTGACAATACACATATACACTTGTGTAAATCATAGCTTTGAGTTTTAAGGCTTTTTGTCATTTTCTCACCAATAAATCATTAACCTCTGTAAACATTATCCGATTACTATAATGTAATTGGATTGATCTCTTTGACAGTCCTATAATTTTTATTATTGTGTCTGTGTAGGTTCTCAGTCATCCAGGTCATGGTAATCTAAGGATTCTGGAAAGAAAAGCGACTGGACATCTTCAAGAACCTTAAAAAAGTCCAGTCGCTTATTACCATCGCTTATTATTGCATTACCATTGAATCCAATGCAATGGCTGACCGGTGACCCGGCTCCAGCCCCCCACCACAAGTATAAGAGGAAGAAAACAGATGGATGGTAGAGAGATAATGTACTTTAATCTCACTTGTGATTGTTCTGTTTGCCCGTTTATTCTATATTTACAGTGTAATCTTTGGCAAAGGAAATGTGTTGTTGTGATGAAGGTTTACAGGATGTCAAGATTTCACCTTGTTTAATACGGAGAGGAAGTTCTCATCGTACGCAGTGGATTCTGTATTGATCTTTATGCATTTGTTATTGTGGTCAGATTTATTTGTTAAGTTTAACAGGATTTTTTTTTCATTCCTGTATAGTTGCAGGCACCTTGACTGAGGATTCAGTCGATGCTGAATATTAGTTTGATGCCATTGTTAAATTAGTAAGCTGTGCTATTCAGTTAGCTTTACCCAAGCATTGCTTCATAAAACAAAATATAATCAGTACATAAATGCAGATACCTTTGTTGAATTTATATTTATACTTAGATTAAAAAATACCAATGGAACAAAGAAAAACATTGTTTTTTTAATGTCATATTGTTATTTTGTTGAAAACTTTATTCATTTAATCTCAGTGTGACAGTCTGCATTGTCTTTAGCTGTCATTTACAGTCATGCTAACTTCTTTGCTTCACCGCTGAGGTCAAAATAAAGCTAACTGAAGTAAAAAAGGACAAAAGAGAGGTGGTAAAGTCACAAACAAACAAGAAACTTAAATACCTCTGATATCCCTTCACTGATGCATTGATTGCACAGAAACCATCAGTCTGCTGTTTGTGACTCGGTTGGATCTGTAAATTAATAATAAAAAATAATAAACGCAATTAAAAAATCTATTGTTTTGCACCTGTGGTAAGCTCCCAGGCTGTGGTCCATAGTGCTCTAGCAGCATGCCGACTCTCTCCTTCTACACACGCGTCACCTTGTAAAAACTGTTTTTCTTCTGCGGTCGGGAAAACATCATGTCCTTTCATCCCAGATTACTCTGCGCATCTGCTCCACCGGCAACAAGGCTGTTTTCCTCTGGATGAAATAGTTCGGACTTAATGATATTTCTGCTTGCCATCACCTTGTCCCCTCGCTCCCTAGGCATCAAAGCACCTGCCATGTGTGTGCCTTTTTATTCATGAGACCGAGTTGTAAAACGTGGAATAATGTTTCAGTGCTACACTGGGATGTTGTGGCCATTTGTGTGAGTTCCACGGCTTAATTGAATAGACTGAGTAATTATTTGTCAAGTAATGCTGAGCAGAAAATAAATAGCCACTTTGCGGCTGTGAATTGTGCCTGATGGCCATGTGTTGATACTCTCACCAGGGAGAGTAAAAACCTGCTCTACTGGCTAAGTATCTGATTAAGATTCACATGATGGAACCGCAGACGCTTTAGGATAGCGTGTCTCCTGGGCAAAGATAGTGAGTAGAGTTAAGTGTCAGACGGTGTTACATTATCACGCTGGAGAATAAAGCCTTGACTGAGTAAATATTGCTGGAATCTTCTCCTCGCCACAAACCATCTGTAGCACTGAGGTCACTGTGACAGTTTCTGAAAGAGGCCTACAAAGAAACACCACAGATGTGCATCTCTGTACAGCAGATGTGGGACACTGTTCTCTGAGAATTGTTTCCTTCTGCAAGGTTTCATTTTTCCCTTTTATGTTGTAATTTGTTTATGATCTGCAATAAGCTAGGGCACAGCTTTGTTCTGTCATTTTATCCTGGATACACGGTGAATTTAAATGACAATAATGACTTTTGAGGCTAATGTACAGTATTTTAGAATGAATTTACTGACATTGTAATCCTGAAGGTTTTTTTTATTATTTCAGACCCATTAATTCTGTGTGGGATGTAATTGTCCTGTCTCCCTCCCCTTACCTTCAATCTTTCCTTGAGTCTGCCTCTGCCGGAGGTTTCTTCCTGTAAAAAGGGAGTTCTTCATTTCTACTTTCACAAAGTGCTTGCCCATGGAGGCTCATCTGGTTGTTTGGGTTTTCTCTCTATTACTACAGGGTCTTTACCTTACAATATAAAGCACCTTGAGGTTACTGTTGTTGATATATAAATAAAATTGAATTGAGTTTGAATTCATTAATTTATAAGGTGGCTGTGGGCCTACGTTATTAAAAGTTGCTTCAAAGATGGGGACCAGGAATCACTCATAGTCAGTTGCTATATTCAAAGCGACTTTAGTTGCTTCAAGACGGCGATAAAATAGCAATAAGACAATAAGAGTCTGTCTGCTATCAGTTTTCTGATGGAATCAAGTTGGCACTTACATGCAATCTGTTTGTGATGATGTGGTGATTTACTGTGATAAACTGGTTAAAGTCGCAATTCTGTGGCTGTCTGCATTGCCAGAATTTCCCATTAACTACTTAGATTCAGAGTCCAGAATCCTAAAACAGAAATGCAGAAATTCCTCAGTGATTCAAATGCAAAAGGACATAGGAACTTAGCAGTCTTACTTTTAGATAGAAATATAAAAAGAATACAACCAGCTGGCTACCAGTTGAGTTGAGAGCCCTACTGCAAAGAGAAGGATCACAGATGAGTTGGCCATCGGTGCAGCCTGTTTGAGATTGATTGCAACTTGTCGGTAATCTGTCTCCGCTTATAAATTAGGCAGCAGTTATTTGCAGATCTTCTCCAGTCTGACAGTGATTGCAGTCAGTCCAAAGCGATTGCACAGGTATCCCAGGGTTGAGGGTGTTGCATGATCAACCTTTAGGGAGCAGATGGTATACTGGTCACTGACATGCAACAAAATTCAATGCAATCACTGGGGGACCACCGAGGAGGCTGTAGTAATATTTTTACCGAGTTATCATGAGAAAAGGTCATTTATATTCTCTAATTATTAGTTATAAGTAACAAGCATTGGCTAGCAGTCTTTAGACAGTTGATTTATTTTGCCAGTCTAATGGTCTGAATCCTTGAGAATGTAACTTGGTAAATAATTAACCCATATAGAGCGCTTCAAAAGAATGTGGCAGATGGAGTTGGCCACTATTGTGCTCGTTTTTGTTGCAGTGTAATGTGACGTACAGTGAAACTAGAGTTGTAAGCTGATTTTAGTGGTTGCTGTCTCATCTGAAAAATCAGTTCATAAATCAGACCTGAAAGTAAATGATTCATTAATGTGTTGATGATGCATTCTTGGATTTTTTATGGTAACATTCTGTCCTAAGTTAGTCGCTGATCTCAGTCCAATATCTGCTGCATTGTGAGGCCAACCTAAGTTTTTTTTTTTTAAGTAATAATATGTAGCAGTGATTTCTTTGAGTCTCTGCTTTTAGTCGTACATAAGTAAAACTCCCAAAATGGAAGTGCTTTTTCTCAAGTGGTTTATCTTTTCTGTCTTCATAAGGATTAATCGAACAACATGCAATATACTAATTAGTCAACTTTAGACAGTCTGTTAGTGGGGATTCTTTACTTTAGGACTTTAGGACTCTTTAAGCTAAGCTTACTGCCGAAGCAACAAGATGGTATCAAGTAAATGATTTTAACTGTCAAAAAGTAGCCCCTGAGTTACTTTGACGTGATCTGTTTTTATTAGTCTTTCAGGTAGGAAGGTACAGAAAGTCAGAACTAATTCAGAATCAAACTGCAAAGGCAAAACTGCAATTCAATACTTTCCTCAAATCGTTCAGATTTTGTTATAGCACTGTTTTTACTTTTTAAAATTGGAAGAAAAAAAAAGTGTACTTTTGTAATCAGTCACTTAATTGCTTCAGAATTAATACAAACGTCTTTTTTCCTGGGTTGCCGTCAGCATGCCTGGGGTCAGCACACGCAGTGTGAAAGTGTTGATTTTTCATACATGGTCCCACTCAGACATAGGCTACTACTCTGACCTTATCTATTGTTTCTCAAGTGTATATTGTAAGCAGCTTTGGAGGCTTTAAAGAGACTTAGCCGGCAGGGCTGCCGTTGCTCTGGTGGAACATTTGGACCTCTGGCAAGTGTCAGATTTTCAGCAGCACATTAAATCTCTTAACCCAGTTCTTTTTTTTCCCCCCCAACTTCCTCTCTCTGTCCCCATCTCTCTCTCTTTTCCTCTTTTCCTCTTTGCTCCTCTCCCTGCCATGCTAACAAGCTGGCTGTGATTTATTTTTCATGTGTTTTATTGTTAGCCTCCGCCATTTTTTTTCTTGTTTCTCCAGCATCTAAAGTCTTGTGCCAGTGGTTAGCCTGGTGCCCAGGCCCTGCGGGGGGAAGTGCGGAAAGGCAGCCAGAGCAGCTGCACATCACCCCAACTGGGCAAAAGTCCTCCAGTCACACTGTCGCGGGGAGGCCAGAGACGCTTTGATTAGCGTGTCCGTCGTTACTAGCCAGCTTGAATGTCATGCACCGTGAGCCCAGTTGTCTAATGCTTTTGGCCGGCCACCGAGGCCGCTCCCCGCAATTACCGATAGTGCTGCTCGCTCCAGTGTCGGGGAGAGGCCAGAGAGAGCGCCAAAGTGCCAAATGATTGTCCTCAGTAAATAAAAAGCAGACATGTCCTTTTTTTGATGTTCTATATGTGCGTGCTTTATTTTCAGATGCTGTGGTGCAATCACATTTGAAAGCATTTTGCGCTCCCAACATAACAAGGGGGGACCAATCAAAACAATAACTGTGGTTCCTTTTGACAAAGCCCTTGGCTCACAGTTGTCAGAAGATGTAAGCTGACTCATCCACACAAGAAGGGCATGTATCCCTGGGAGCAAGGGGGCAAAAAAGCTCTGATGAATCTTCCCCTCTGTGCTCTCCTCTCTCCACTGAGCCTGTATGGATTAATTACATGACTAGTAGCTAGTTTAGTCCCATTATTTATTTATTTTTTTTCTAATGAATAATTTTACTCTGCCTCTCAGCCTAGATTTTATTCTGCTCAGGACTTTTTCAGCTTCACCCCATGGAAATAAGAATGCATTGATTATTTTCCATCTAGCAAATATCCCACCAACTGAGGAATAACATGCCTTCCCCCTAATTGGTTTGTTTATCTTGAGCAACAGACTCTGGGTTTGTTTGGACTCTGGCTGGCATCCACACACTGCACCGCTCCTCAGCATGATTACTCACCTTGGGAGGAGGCTGCTGGAGCAAGGTTGATGTTCCCCACATAGACATCAGGCTGTCATTCTCCCCGCTTATGTGACATCATTTGCCAAGACAGATTTGTTACAGGAAAAATAAATTCAGGCCTAAAAAGGGATTGATTTAAGGACAGGCTGCAAGTGGAAAAAGGCGACAGGAGGGATGGGGGCTCCCAGACACATTTCACCACTCAGAGGGCTCGGGCCGGATCCAAACAAGCTGCCAACAGAAGATGGATTCTGGCTTCATGTATAATTGATAAACTGTATGTTCTAGGTGTCAGCTTTAAAGAGGGAGCTAGGACTATATCAGGAAGCTATTTTTCCTCTCTGAGGCAAGCATCATTTTTATTTTGTCCTCCCCCGTTCCCTGGCTTATCTTCTCAGTTCAGAAAGCCCCGTTGAAAATTATCGTTTTCTTTGAAGACGACATTCGGGAAGTGCAGCATTAAAAGTACATCCTGTTCCTGTGCCTATTAGGAGTGCTAGCACGGGGCAGATAGCCATCTGCAAAGTTGACTGTACATCCTGAGTTATCAGGATTAGCCATCTCACTCTTGACACCTAGCACATTAATATTAGCTATGGGAGAGTCTATCCTGCTGAAAGCAGCATAAAAGGATTAATGCAGCGCTTATCCTTTTGGAAATAATGCCCTTTATTGAGCGGATCTGACACTGTAAAGGCTGACGATGACATTGAATGGAGCCAGAATAAGTAATAGTGCATTCATCTTGTGTCACGCAGCCAGAATAGTCTCTATTTGAATTCCAGCGGCTCAAACTGTATTGATTGTGCCGAAGGCATCTGGTTGTTTTTCCTCTGCAGCAAAAGAGTAAGACTGTTACTCAATCATCAACGTCCCGCGGCTAATGACAGTCCTCTCCCGTTGGCCCGATGACATGCTTCGCTCGCCGTCGTACTGTATGCTACGATTTCACCTCTGAGCACTCTGCGCCGCGGCAATTACTGGACATGTAACGCAATATGCCACCACGTCACCCTTCCTGTCTGTCACACATAGCCTGTGGGATTAATGTGGCTTTGCCCACTCACTTTAATAGTGATAAATTTGTATCCTGCCAATCAGCTCTTTGAGTGTTAGCAGTGCAACTTGTACCACAAAGGCTATGACTGTTTCAGTGGACAAAAAGAGGGGCGAATACTAACTTTGTACCCTATTATTTCCCCTAGGCGCAATATAATGGCTGTGAAAAGCAGTTTCCTATTGCGATTCTAACACGGGACTTGTAAGTGTAAATAGTGGCGTGATTCATGTAATTTAAAAAAAAAAAATATCCCCCCATACACTTGACTTAATGATGCTGGATGTAAACAGGAAATGTGCCTGCATGGGGTGACTGGATCCAGCCACAGAGCGAGAATTTAGATGTTTGTAATTCAGCGGGAGAGAGAGAGAGAGTCTCTCCTTGAACCCCTAACATGATTTGATTATGAAGAGGTTAAACAACTGTAATAATAAATCTGTCAAGTTTTTAATACGATGTGCCGTTTTGTACCGGGGCATTATAACACTGAGGGGCAGACAAGTGGCCATCAGGGCCACCTGAGAACATTCGCTCTGCTCTTTCTGCTAAATTGCTGCCTCCCCTAGGTGCTTTTTTGTTTGTTTGTTTTTTAAACTGACCAGATAGTAAGCTTATCAATCAAAAAACTGCTTTCCCCTCTCTGCCAAGGACTCGCGTTGATGTGTTCTAAGTACTCCCTAGTTTGGCTTTTTAATGGGAATATCGCACGCTCATTTGAGAAATGTCTCCATGTTTCTTAATGAGCTGATAAAGCTCCAATAATCGAGGCAGATCCCGGTTTCTGATTTGCATCGCTGACTCTTGTTTCACCACACACGGTGAAATTGTACAAAATTGAGGAGCTAAGATGTTGGCCTACTGCCTTTCTGGAAACTTTCACGTTTCGTGTGTGTGTGTGTGTGTGCATGTGCGGGGACACAAGAGATGCACAGATTAGATTAGATACAGTAGCTGCAGCGTGGCCCCGGCCGTTTGTGTGCAGAATGCGATTTAGTTGTGAAGTTTGAGGCCACTCTGGGCTCTGTGATGGGTGACGGGACAGACTGACAGTGACAGTGGGGTGGTAATGGCTCTGAATGAGGAGGAATGGCCCCTGCAAGACTGCCCACCCCCCTTCCAGTACCAGAGCACAGCAGCCTTGTCCAAATACACTGCAAAATGAATTCTTCTCTACACCTGTGCTGTTTTTTTTCTTTTCTTTCACAGACGCAGAAATCTAAGCTATTTATAGCTTAACCTATCTGAGGTGCAATGGAAAAAAAAAAGAAAAAGAAATCCAGCCTTCGTTTTTATTAAGCATTCACAGGCACAGCCCGTCAGATGTTGAGACATCAGGCGTCAGAAGGTACAAATAGGTTGTATTGCATTTGCAGCTTTTAAACCAGACCCTGATCCGATAGCCAAAAAGGTGGACACAAGGCCAAAGCCAGCCTCTTGTCTGAGCGATGTGGACTTCTCAGCATTACTGCAGCTTTCTATAAAATTCCAGGTTTGTTTTCATTCACTCTCACATATTTGTCTCTCTTGCCCTCCTTGCCCCTTTTTCCTCGCTAATACGGAAAAATCATGTCTAGAACTTTGGCTGGGGAGCTCTGTAGTTCATGAAAAATGCATTCACTCAGCTGTTTTTCTAAGTCTTCGCCTCTGATACTCATGTCATATCATATCCATGTCATGTCAGTGCGTGCATTAATTATGTAGCAGGCGGAGTTGAGGAGACAATATTGATGCATCTCAACTAGACGTCGCATGTATATTGCTTACTTGTCACTGGGAAATAAAAACGAGGCTTAATTACGGATGAGACGACTGTTTAATGTTTAGCCTTGTGAGTAAATAATTCTTGGTGTGTGTTTACAGGAAGCATTTTTCTTTCCTTTCTGTCAGCATCCACCCCCCACCTCCACACCCCCACCTCCCTGGGCTCCATTTTACTCTCTGTCTCACTCTATTCATCTGTCGTGGTCACTTTTTCCGGATCAACTGAGGTGTTCGACCTGGTCATCCCGCCTGGGTTTAGCCTCTCTTTTCAGTTTTTGCAGCCTCACAATCTCCGAACATATTGCAGACAAATGGCACCCAGTAGCACCTTTGGAGGTGTCCCAAATTGCAAAGGTAATTTATTTCTTCGCGAGCAGAATTATACATGAGTAAGAGGTCATATTGTAATATGAAATTGCTTAGCAGCTGCACACATTTGCCAGATCCTGTTCGGGTTTTGTGTTTCTGTTTACGAGTCCTCTCTGTGCAGTAATCTTATGGAACTGTGATAGCACTTGAATATATTCCCTCAGCAAATGAATAGCAGGCGGGAGCACTAGCTCTAGATGGTTCCTCTTGAAATACAGCTGTTTCCCTCCGGTCCTCTTCCTCCTTCTGTAACAAATGGTCTCCCAGGATTAAAACCACTACAAGCACTTCAGAGATATTAATCTTCTTCGAGGACCGCAATTCGAAAAGTTGCATCAGAAAGGAAAAGTAAAGACTTGCACGCTGCTGTGTTTAAAGCCAAAAGGTTGGATATGTGTTTTCCTTATGTCTATAGATTACCTGCAGCGTGTAATGAGTGCAAATTTTGAGTCTGTAAACCCTGATGAGTCAGGATTGATCCTGTGTGTTTTTGCAGTGCTACAATCATTGTTTTACAGCGTGGTGATTGCTGCAGTTTGGCAGCAATAATTGGAAGTTCAAAGCGCCGATCCGTGAGTGTAGCCTGGGGATAAGTTTCTGGAGAAGCTGACACTTCAGACGTATTATGAAGCCATCACGTCTAATTTGCACAGGCCTCTTTTGTAATTTACCCCCAATTCAGAGGAACAGTCTCCTGCTCTGCAGCACAATGCACACTCTGCTTGCATTGTTCACGCTCATTGGAAGAGACACTGAGTGAATGAGTCTTGGAGCTCAAATAATGTGAGGCACTGTTCCTGTCATATTTGTTGCTGTGTAATGGCTCCTGATTTGGTGTTTCCTGCAGCATCTTTTTTGGTTTTAGTGCAGAGCAGACAGCGCCGCAGCGCACACAGCAACTGCTTTCTGTGCATCCAGTCCAAGCAACGTGTTTACAATTCACTCATTTTGAAGCAACTGCTTGACAGATAAAGGACAACGAGATGTCGTATAGTCTTTGAGAGGGGGGAGGAAACCTCTTCAGAGGCAGGACGGGGGTTTTCCACATGCCGCCCAGACATTCTGACACATATTGAGGTTGTCTGTGTGCATCTTTTGAAGATGCAAATGTGTCAACCACATGTAACCAACCACCCAGCGAGAAGCTGAGATGCTCAACTGCCTTTCTCACGGCTCTTAAATGGCTTCCAGTGATCAGCGTGCCTGTGAAGCCTTCGGTTCTTTTTTTAACACACACATTTATTTATTTTATTTATTTTTTGCGGAGATATTGAATAATTTGGGCACATTTATCACTGGGCAGAAAATGACTTGTTTAACCACATTAAAAGACGGAAGAGAGTTTGGCTGTAAATCTTTACGAGCACTCGTGTAGCAGTCTTAGAGGTTGGTGTTGTGTGCGTAAGTGTTAATGATACAGAAGCCGTTAATTGGCCGGTAATGCAAACCAGAAGTTACAAAACTCAGGAAATTGGTTAATTTGTCAAACTTTTTAGGCCTGGTTTTTTTTTTTCCTTCCTCACTACAATGTAGTAGGATCTTAATCAAAAAGAATATTTACACCTCAAACTTGCCCCGCCAGCTTTGGCGTCTAACGTAAGGGGAAAAAAAGACGGCACATCATAGCGCCGCACATCCTGACAGAGAAGGCGTTCGTAAATTATTAATGTTTTCCCTTACGCTGTCACCTATCATCGCACTAGCCTTCTGCAGCCTGCAATTTTGAAATGCAAGAGTGGTAGTCCTGCGGTGTGGCAAGTCATGTTTCAGGCTCTCATTTCAATATCTGAAGTGAAAGGTCAGGATGATATATTCTGTCCTGTCGCGGTGCCAGTGACTTACATGCTACCAGTTGAAGATGTAACACTTTTACGAGGCCCACCCAGCCTGTTGAGCAAACTGATAATGAATCAATCTCTGTGAAACATTTATGGCTGCCCCCACAGCCCTGCCAATCCCACCCTTTTCTTTGCACGAGGCCAATTAGAGCATCCTCAGTGGCCCCTGCTGTCTGTGTCAGGGAAGCCCCTTGCATTGTCATATCAATATTCCTCCGTTGATCTCCAGCTGAGGCGAGTCCGGCTGCTCTTTCCACACATGCTAATTTGCATTCGCCAGCATGTGCGGGAGATGGCATGCTGGCTGCCTCTCCTCCTTGTTCCCAAACCTACTGTTGCCTCCTCTCTCTCTCTCTCTCTCTCTCTCCTCTCTGTGTT
>VUQG01004105.1:0-14839 GCA_015106755.1 Etia nguti
TAGACCCAGTGGAGGTGGTGAGTGACAGGAGAATGGTGGCTAAGCTGTCATCCCTGTTGGACAACATCTCCCACCCCATGCAGGAGACTCTGACAGCACTGACCAGCTCCTTCAGTGGCAGGATGCGGCACCCACGATGTGGGACGGAGAGATTTCGCAGGTCTTTCCTCCCCACTGCTGTCAGACTCCACAACAAGGACTTCGCAACTGACCAAACACACACATCCACACATGTGCAATAGCAATAACACTAAGTGCAATACTCTTTTTCTGACGTGTATCTTACTCAGTTGTATATAGTATTTGTATTCTATTTTATTCTATTGTATATAGTATTCTATTTTATTTTATTTATTTTATTTTATTCTATTCTATTGTGTACAGTTGTGTACAGTATCTTATTCTTGTCCTATTCCAGTGTTTTTCTAATTTTTGCTATGTAACTTTGCACTGTCCACTTTCTGCTGTAACAAAACAAATTTCCCACGTGTGGGACTAATAAAGGTTATCTTATCTTATCTTTACAAGGACCTCCACAAAGTTAATGTTAACTTCCTTAAAAGAATATTAGTGAGGTTTCCATGTGCCAGCAGGTGAAATTTGTTAAGATGAGCTGCTACACTGATCTGCCAGTTGGCTGGCTATAGCTTCATATTTAGTCTCCAGACAGGGGTTTCCTATGTTCTTATGTATGGCTAAGCAAATACTCAATCAAGAACATTTCCAAAAATGTCAGATTACTCTTTAAAGAAAAAAAAGAGCTCAAGAAAAGAGAACAAAGCGGGGTTAGCACTGCAAACAAACAAACAAAAACAAAAAAATAAATAAAAAGACAAGAATACACTTGATAAAAATAAGAGTGATAGCGAGATGTGGCATCTCTTCCCAAGTCACTCTTGCTCACCTGGAGATCTTGCTGCAAAGGAGAAAGGAAAAAAAAGAAGGGTGTGTGATGA
This sequence comes from Etia nguti, assembly GCA_015106755.1. Lineage (NCBI taxonomy): Eukaryota > Metazoa > Chordata > Actinopteri > Cichliformes > Cichlidae > Etia > Etia nguti. The sequence continues at coordinate 957 of VUQG01004105.1, forward strand.
GAATTTTATCACTCAAATCTTCAGATGGAGAAATGATGAACTGATGGAATTACAGTGAGCACAGCGATGACAAGTCAGTAGACAAGAGAGCAGGAAGAAAAACAGCAATTTGAAAAGAGGTGGGAAGGCCATAGACTGTAGACAAAAGATGGACATAACCCCTTACAACATCAACCTCTGTGTTTGCAGCATCTGTTTTTTGAAAAACGTAACGAGCAAGAGAACCAGGACATGATCGCAGTGTACCCTGCTAGTGACTTTAAACTAAAGGCTTTGACTCTAAAGCCATTAGAAAAATGGTAAAAGTGAGAAATACATTCTACAAAACTGTGCTTCTTTTAGCAAACTGGTGAACATTAGAGGAAAAAAAATGCAAGTATAAAACCCTAAACCTGTGTCCATCTTTTATATACAGACTGTGTGAGAAGCAGACAGACAAAGAAACGGTGGGGGGTAAAACAAGTCAGAAAATTCAAAAAAAGAACGAAACAGAAACAGCAAATGCTTGTCCGTCGATGCGGTTCTTTAAATCATTGTTGAGAAATCTTTGTTAGGCAAGTGGACGGCACGTGATTTTCTGCTGTTTGTTTCATCCACTTAAAACTGACAAGTTTCTCACACACAAAAAAATATTAATTAAAAACAAAAGATGTATTACAAAACAAAAAAGAAGAAGAGATACTGTGGTATCTCTCCTGGATTCACTGTTGTCTCACCTGGAGACCTTGCTGCAAAAACGGAAAAGGAAAACAACATAAGGAAGGGGTGCAGGAAATAAGAAGTAGTAGTTCTGAGTTTCCGGTGTAAATGAAGACGGGTGATGATGAACTGATGAGCACACAAAGGTAGAAAAAAAAGCACAAAGTTTAACCTGGCTCACCTGGAGACCTCGAACCTACAAGAATTAAAAAAAAAATCATAATGGGAAAGAGAAGAGTGCAGAGTTCGATTTATTTGTTCTGGATTGATGAATATTCTGTTCAGTTCATGTTAAAAACTGTAAATAAACAGTAGGGGAAAAGATAAAATTAGGAAACCAAAAGACGCACTGTAAATTCTCAAATATATTTTACTGCCTTTATTGGTTGCTGCTATTTAAAAGGAAAAAAATCACAGTGCTCTTCTGCTGTTTGAACAGCTGGTTTAAATAGTTAAAAAAATATGGAACTATTTGTGCTTTTGTGCATATTTGCTTTTATCTTGATAGCAGATCTACTCCTTTTTTCATGCATTCTTTGATTTTGGTATTGTGCCTCTTTGCTGTTAAAAGCAGAATCCTGCATATATTATATTCTATAGTAAATAGCTTAAATGGGAGCGCAGAAGATGTATTCTTTTCCGGAAGGCTTTTATTGTGAAATATATCGAGCAGAGCAAGACTTTATGACCTGCAAACAGGTCATAAAGTCTTGCTCTGCCCACAATCCAAGAACAGTTCTTGTCTGACTTGTCAATTTCATATTTCTAGACACTGATGTCTGATCTGATCTGTACCCTGGGGACGAAGGCCTGCTGTTGCTCTCCCTCCTTTGAATTTCAGTGTATATGCACGAAAGGGCAGAGACATTTGCTCTCCACACACCCCAGGCTCTTACACACATGCACGCGAAAGGGCAGGTGGGTGCCAATGCAGAGCGATGCTGCCAAGTACATTTAAGGGTCTACAATCAGACCTGACTGCAGCATGTGAAAAAGAACGTTTGCACAGGACTCTGTGCAGAACTACAATGCAGACATACTGCTTCCATAGGAATTAAGAGGGTAAGTAGCATTCAGATGCTGCTAATCAAATGTACTTCCTTAACTGATCGTCGCCAAGCATGACCACCACCACTATAAAAGCAGAAGTTCTGGCAGTTTGCTGATCTGGAGCATTCGGGTGTTTGTTAACACAATGCCACAATCTTTTCAGGAGTGGACATCCATGAAAATTCATGCCGATCCTCAGAGAAACTGCAAAAACTGAGCTACATCTCAGACTCTGCAGGCCCCAGTTAGCATGTTTAATGTTAAAGTTCATGACAGTACAATTAAAACTGAGCAACTGAAGACTGGACTAAAGTCTAGCTTGCTTGTAAGGGTTTCCAAAAGAAAGAAAAAAACATGGCGGCATAGTGTTGCAATGGCCCAGTCAAAGTCCAGACCTGAACCTGACTGAAATGCTGTTGTGGGACCTTAAGAGAGCTGTGGATAAAGATGGGTCGACGAGCTGTATAATCACGAGGTGTACTGTATATAGTGTTTTGCTAATGATGCTGCAGTCCTGTGAAACTTTGTTTTTCACATGACTACAAGTGGCCTAAAATTTGACCAAAGTCAAATATTAATCAGTGGAAGGTATGAGTAAGGTTTTATCGGTAATCTGTTTAATCTGTATTAGTGTTGGTTTTTATTTGAGAATTTACAGTGAAAACGGAAAACAGAGAAAGGTTAAATGAAGGGAAAAAAAATAAAATAATTTTAGAAAGTAGCCCAGAAACGATCCTTGAATACAAAATTAGACTGACGAGATTCTCAAAATCGAGATGAAACTACACATATAGTACCAGGACTAGTTTCTGGGCATCTTCCTGAACAGTGAGTTTGTATTCTAGTCCTCACCTGGAGAGCGAGCACTGTGGACACCTCCATTTTGGCTCAAATTGATGGAGAAGTCCATAGACGTCCGGGGTTTTGGGACAAACTCTTTCCTTGGTTTGGTGGAAGTATCCTTTATCCTAGAAAAAGCCAAAGAATCCATCAGAGCACAAATAACTGGATTACATTAACCAGATTCTGTTCCTCTGGCTTTGCTGCATTACTAAATAATACTTCAAACATGTAAATTACAAGAAGACCAAGCGGGAGAGTGAAATGTCAGTACTGACCGTTCATCGATCTTACTGGTCAGCTGTGTGAGGATCTCGGCAGCTCGGGTGTGATACTCCACCTGAGCGTGAACCAACGCGGCCAGCTGGCTCACCTGTTCAATCTGTTGATGCACACAGAAGAAGCACAAGATCTACTTCATATCCATACAACAGGCTGATGAGTTTCTACTTTAAACCTTTATCACCAAAGTTTCATACAAATCTAATGAACTTATTTTGTAATTTTGGCTGTAAAATTTAAAAAAACAAAACAAAAACCCTCATCTTTCAGGAATCATTTGAATTTTTTCTCTAGGCCAAAATGATTGAGGACTTAATGTGAAGCCCACCAGGTAAAATAAAAAAAATCTAACCAGGATTCACTGTCAGACATGTTCAGAGGTTCACATATGTCATGTGTGCTGATGAATTGGGTAAGGGCGTAGTGCTTACATCACTCTCCAACAGGTGGAACATGCTCTGCTCAGCAATCTCCTTGGAGTCATCGAATTTCTCAAGCGCTTGTTTGATTTCGTCATCCGTCACTTTGCCCTGACGTTTCTTCTTATAATCGAAGTCCAGACGTCGACCTTCCAGTTTCTTCAGGTGGTGCTGAAACAAAAAACCAGACAGGTGATATTAATTCCCAACCCAGAGATGATTTTCACTAGTCCCTCCCCCACCGTGGCTCAGTGTCAGAGTACCTGGATCTCCCTGAGATCTTTTTCGTGAAGGTTCTGCAGAGGATCAATAAAGTTCTGCTTCACCTCCATATCCAGAGCATCCTTAACCTCTCCAAGCTCGCGCATGGCTTCTCCAACATCAATCAGAGCAAGACCTACAAAAACAACACACATTCTGTATTTAGTCGCCACGTAACATGTGAACACGCGTTTTGATTTGATGGAGAAAAATAAGGGGATCATATTTTAAAAAAGGCCATTTTAAGTGTAACTCTCTCATTAGAGCCTACAGCAGATTTTCAAAACAGGTGCTTCTCTTTGAAAAAGATCTTAATGTCTTCAGTCGTGAAAAAAGGCAGCCTGCTGTGCATCTTGGCTGGAAAACAGACTCATACATTTTTCATTATATTTTTTTCCAGCGTCCTTGAAGGAATAAAATCGTGCTGCTTTGTTCTTGCAGAGTCTGTAAGAAAAGTGTTTGTCAGACTTTCTGTGACGAGCTTTTAATGCGCTGCGGCTCACCAAAGTTTGAATCCTCTCCGAGCTCCCTGCCAAACCTCTGCATGGCCTCCCCCAGGATGACCTCAGTCTGGGTATAGCCCGGCCCCTTCTCTTGGCCTCGGATGCGTGACATGGAGTTCATCATGCTCATCTTTGCTCTTGTGGCTAAAGAGACAGAAAACTAATGAAATCCGATGCTTCTGGGATTCACGTTTGAAGGAATTAAATCTGCAGTCATGAGTCACAGGCCTAAAATCTAATTAAAATGGGTAAAATGAATTTATTGTTTACAGGATGTTTAATTTGCAGATTAATGCGAGTTTTTATGAAAATACAAGAAGAAATTAAAGCTAATAAGCATTTTGGATTAACCATTAGTGAATTACACAACACTGGAGCAGTGGTAACTGAAGTCAAGGTCAGCCAGCAACACCAAAAACCAATTCTGAACTTTGTGGGATAACCATCATGTTACCTGGGTTTGGCTGCAGATACTCAGTGGTCTTTGTGATGATGTCCATCACTGCTCGAGCTGTGGTGTCCACCCTCTGTACACCACAACGTGGAAGGAGACAGATACACAAGGTAAAGAAAAAATTACAGGTAAGAAATGACGGGTTGTAACAACATTATTACACGAGGATATCAGATAAACCATATCGCCACACAAGTACTAACACATATCCGTGCTCTGCTCATATCCAGGTGTAACACGAAGCTGTAAAGTGGATGCAACATCCCAAAGCTATTAGACATTTTCAAGCACACTTCTCTTGCAGCTTTTTAGTTTAAATTCAGCGTTGGTGCAAATATGTGTGAAACATGTCTCCACAACTTTAGAGTTTTTATAATAACGTCAGTTTACGAAAACTAAATCAGTGGATTCTTGACCAACGTTCTCTTTAAATGGTCCGTGTTAGTTTTGATAATCCAGTAACACAGCAATAATTTCTGGAAATTATCGAACAACAAGGTGATAATGTGAACGTGTGAGTGCAGTCGTGCCTTTTCCATTTCGGTGAAGTCATCATCAAGCTTTGTCCCTTCTGCTCCTCCGACCTTCTCGCTCACTCTCTGCAAAACAAACAAACCGAAAAAAAATTAATCATCAGGCCGGCAAATCATGAAAAGGTGAAATGCTGCAAATGCAAAAGGTCAAAGACATTTCTGTGATTTTCAGTGATGACGTTAAATTACTGAATCTGAACAATATGAAAAAAGCCCTGAGCAAAGTACAGACACAGGTAATAAAAGGTTTCTCCTAAGGGGGAGCTTAAAATGAACGTTCATCATTTTATTTTGTTTTTATTTTGACTCTGATTAATAACTGAGATTACACTCTTATTGCTAATATGAGACAATGACGAAAGAGGAAAATCTGTCGGCAGTGGGGGACACGGTCGTCCCTTTTTCATCTTGTTCTGTATCCTTTCCAGTAGATGACTGCGTTCTGCCACTCTCAGCAGCTGCAGCATCCCGTGTGCGGACATAAGCTCTTCAAACATTTTGATTTCTTTGCTAGTCCGTGCTAAACAGATCCAGCCCTCTGACCCTCCTCAGGTGGAAATGACACGAAATCTAAACACAAGTGGTCACCCTGAAGACATAAAACAGGGTGTCAACGATGCGTGCAATATCAGTCTCAGTGAATATTAGTGAAATAAATCTGGTATTCTAGAGACTGCTGCCAAACATCAATATAACTTTCTGCAAGATACAATGCATTTATTCCTGCTCATATTTGTAATATTGCTAGGGGCAAAGTGTGTTTCAAGAAAAAAAAAGAAGAAACAAATTAGATAAATTTGAGGGAAAACATTTTGTGGGTTAGATCGGAGTCCCTCAGGTAAACTCATACCCATGGACAGTTTAGAGCATGTAAAGCCTTTAAGTCTGATGAGAATAAAAAGGCTTCTGGTTAGCTCCTGCTTTTTAAAGTTCAGGTTTAGTGTTGACGAAATTCACCATCATGTCTCATTATGTCTGCTGATAGAGATAAAATAAGTACGGGTGTCCAACAAGCTGCAAGCGTTTGCATTTATAGCCTCAGACATGGCACGAGGTATACATACAGAAATAACTCCCGTCCCCTCGCTCTAACATTTCCAGCTTTGCCACCATCGGGACCAATCTGTGATACGACCGGGCACCTTGAGGGGGCAGCAGTCTGACACAACGAGGCCAGACACAGCCCTCAGAGGATGGACTGAGGGAGAAAAAATGCTTTCAGGGAATGTCATGATGCGTGACTGAAGAAATCATGAAAGCTAAGGTCAGTCGATGAAATCTTTCCTTGAGCTGGAATAAAACTGTACACCACCACGCTTGTGTTTCCTGTGCTGATCACATTTTTAGTGATGTGGACTACTGAATTATCTCTTATTATGTGAGCAAAAGTGAGACATGTTTTACCCTGCTGGTGGTAGTGGGGGGTGATGCAGAGGGATGATCTGTGACAGACAGAGCCGGCAGGTTTATAAGGCTAAGCCTGTGGCAGCAGTTTATGCAGTGTAAGACCTTCTGAGGATTGGTGCTTTATGAGTCATCGTAGGAAAGTCTTTTATGATCTCACTAGTGAAAGAGCTCAATATTCTGAAAGCAACATACACACACAGGCACATATTGTACAAATCCAGCATCCAGGTACATTTCCTGTCATTAATTTCCCCTCGGCATGAAATTCTCCTTCAGCTGGTGACAGGTATCTGCCCATGCCTGGCTTATCAGGTGTGTGTAACTTCCTGTTCTTAATCACGCAACAAATTCTTTCTCCTGTCAGACCTCAGGATCAAAGACTGAAAGGGATCAGAAACAAAAGAACCCAATAAAATGGATGAGTGTGTTTTTCAAATGTGGGGGGAAAAAAAAGAAGATGGAGTCATTTATATGTGGTTCATGCATTCGCTCATGAGTCACAGCTGTAGTGACTCTGCTGCCGATCAAACAGGCCAGCTAATTACATCCTGAACTACTTTACACCTGGGGTGTTATATATAGGCAACTGCATGTGATCGCTGTGCATTCCCCCAGATGCACGAATGCAGCGAGCTGACCGATTACAAAAGAAAAACAAAGACAGGCCGTGTTTTATGTAGAATTAATAAAAAAACAAGAAGCCCACATCTACATGTGAGCACTCTGAGCACACGCTGACATGTCTCAGCTGAAAAAACTGACAAAGATTGGGATAAAATCTAAAAGATTTTTCTTTTTCATTTTTAATTATAATCTAGTCGGTGTATCAGCTCAAAATAATTAGCACAGAATAACAGCTGTGCATAATGATCCAGTCACATGTTTGGTGCCTCTGCAGGATTTTGCCAATTATTCTTTCACCACAGAGAGAATTAGATGATTATTACTCTTCCCATCCGCCCCAGGTTTGGCACGAGCGAGGAAAGTTTTGCTGGGTTTTCCATAATCTTGCATTTACAGGCTGAAATGTCTCTTTCACGTTTCTCACCTGCTGTGTACAGAACTGAGCAAAACACTGCAAATTGTGGGAGGTTAAGCAGAAAAGCAGTATTCTGTTTCATACACAAGTAAAATAGACAGTGAATATAATATACAGCTATACTCTATACAGCAAAATACACATGCTCTCTCACACAGCTTTAGCACTGAATCTACACAACTGCTTTTCTGGATGTGGATGTGACCCATAAAGATTAATGTTGTACACAACTACAATGCATGAGTTGCAATGCAGAAGAGACTTGTAACATTAAATATAAAACCTATACAATTTATTCACCTTAATTTGTTTCCATCAATTCAACATGAAAACTTTTATTGCTGTTGGTAGTAAAAGAAGAAAATGTGCAGTGTCCTTTAAATATCCCTTAAACCGGATCATCACCTGTAAAATTACGTGAGAATTTAAACACTATTTGCCCGTCAGGACAGAACAAGCCTTGTGACTTTGGGTGGGGCAAGCTAGATGTAATTTCAGCCCTATGTAATTTTCTCCCTATGAACCTGCATGTATCCCATAACTAATGACTTATTTGACTTAAAGATTAAGAGACGCTAGAAAGTAAGAGCCACAGAAATGGATGAATAAGAACAAAGTGAAGCAGCATCTTTGGGGATCTGCATGAGAAACTGACAGAATAAGAATGAGCTCTTGGTGGCTGTTTTGAGTAAGTGGAGCAGCGTTGCTGTGCTTGCTGCTGCCCAGCACGGCATTGGCTGCTGTCAGTGTACGATGAATCCCCCCCAGACACTTTGAAAGTGGAGAGCAAAGTCAGTCACTATTGTGCTTTGATGGCTGCAAGACGAGGAGACGGCACTTAAGTGCATTGATGGAGGGAAGATGCGCGCAAGATTTCCCTCATGTTAGAGACTATATATAGAAAGTCACAGCCAGTCACGAGACAGGGAGTGAAGATTGATCCAGCTACTCCCAGTGACTTACTACACATTATGTAAATGTGTCGCATGCCAACAACCTCACCTAATGGTCAGGAAAACGACAATCTAAAACCTCCCCGGGGTAACCGGTGATGTCACTTTCTTTTTATCCCTCTCTCAGTCTCTCATTCAACAACCAACCTTATGCCTATCTTTTCCTCCACCCGTCACTGTCTCTCAGCCCTCTTACTCTTCTCTTCCACCCCCCCTGCAGGGAAAGGAGACAACAAGGTGAACTGAGCAGCAGTGGTGGCAGTGTGGAGCGATCCATACACAGAACTGTAAAATGCACGGTCGGCTGCTGGGAAATAACAGTAGTGTCGTAGTAGATGACACGCAATCTGTGACGTCAGAGGGACGCAGTGCTGATTTATGCAAGCGCACGGACACGAGGCTGCTTTGTGATCCCACCAGATGGAGAAGCAAGGCACAGATACAGTTTCCACTGCATATCTTTGGCCACGTTTATTTTTTTTTTTTTTACCACACTGCAGAGCCTTATTCTATAGACTATTTCAAATTTAAATAAATAAATAAATAAAAAATACTGTGCTGTGTGATAATTTGTCCCTTGACCCTAATTGAAAAGAATCTATGAATATGCAAACAATGTTCATTTTCCACAACATGAGACACAAGCTGCCTCCTGCTTCAGTGAAAAGTAATTTCTCAGTCTCCGTTTACTGTCTACATAACACATGATTAAGCCTCACATCGGACCATAAACATGTTTTAAAACATGACCTGAAATCCTGCTCATATGTGCACACATTCAACTGAGATTCAAGGTGAGAACTTAGTAATTAATAGACCCAAAGATCTTGTGATTAGACCTAGAGACCTATTGGCGACCCCCTAGCATGCCTGGTCGCTAGGAAAAAATGGGTATTACCTAATCAGTTGGTGAGATTGCAAAGAGGCTGCCGCACCAGAAACCTCCTTGTGTTTGCTTTGGTTTCCAGCACATTTCTACACTTGCCAGTAGTTTGCATGGAAGATGCCGACTTGTCTGCTAATACTCTCTATTTACTCTCTGAGCTGCCGTGAAACTTGAAAAAGTGTGACACAACCTGGAAACGGGGGGAGTTTAACTAAAAAGAAAATGTTGTACTTTTAGAAATGCGTTGGTTGCAGCAGTAATAAACAACTTTTTGTGAGTCTTTTTTCCATGCAAACTACTGGAGACTCTGGCAACCTGCTAGTGACCAAAGCAATAATAAGGAGGTTTTTCTGGGCAGCACTGTATCCAGTCAACTTCACACTAGCAGCTGCCAGTAACCACTCACCGACTGGTCACACAATAAACACTTCTCCTTAGCAACTGGTGGTTACGAGGGGCACTGACCAGTCTACAGGCCTGTGTGAAAGGAGCTTTAGCCAGCAACCTCCGGGAACCACTCGCACCCAGTTGAAGAATACTCATTTTTCCCTCATGATTGGTCTCCAGGCCTTTATGACTGAGGCCCTACGTATTTTTAACAGGTGATGGTAAAAAACAAAAAAATAGCTCTATCTCCAGGGAGAAGATCTAAGATGGAGGGATACTGACTCACAATTCTGAATAAATTTCTTCCTATTACGTAAAGAAATAACTGGCAGTTTAGTCATGCAGAATAATAATGATCCAAACAAATCGAAAGGAGGTAAAACTTATGAGCACTGTCCAGTCCTGTCTGGCAGTCTCAACACATTAACAAAAACACAATCACTATGCTAGCATGAATATGCTGCATAAATTTGCTAACAAGCAGTAAAAAGCCCGTTTCGGTTTTTCATGCCAGAACTGACACAGCCTTGCAGTAATCGCTCCAATAATTTATTTTTGAGAGATTAAAATTATGACACAATGATGCTCCAAAGAAGGTTATTTGAACCTTATGACCTTTCACTCTGAACAGAAGATTTCTTTCTCATGGTGGTGTACAGCAAAGATCAACGGATCAAAGTTACTAGGATTAATCTTCTAGGGACTGTCTGTCTGTACAAAATGTTATCCGCTCCATAATAGCTGGATTATTTAAAATTGGTGGAGTGACATCACAAATGCAGCAGACCACACAGAACAAGAGGTAAAATTAAAAAAACACGGACTCCAACCAGAAAAAAAGATGCTCCCCCTCCGTTTCTTTTTCCTCTGGCTGCCATCCACACAACGCAAATCAGACTAGATTAAAAATGCTAAATAGGGAGAGAAAAGTAGCCCAGAGGTCTTGCCAAAGGCTCTTCCTCTTCCCCTGTCTCAAGATCTGTTACGTCACCACTACGGTCAGACAGCGTGTCCTGACACGCTCCCATATGGATGTTTTAACAGTGCATCTACGTTCTTAGAGACTTTGGTGGAAACAACAGGATTTAGTAAAGTAAAACCGAGCGTGCTGATGTAACGGGTCACCTTACTCATGAGAGCGATTCAAGTCTCAGGTTCTAGATTTTACTCTGATGAAAAGTAATTAAGCAAATCCAATCATCGGGACCCACCGTCTCATGCTCTTTCTTTTGCATTTGCATTTACGTGTTTTAAATTATGTTCACGCTCATCATCATTTTTACCAAATTACTTTCTTTTTGAAGTGTGATGTCTGTTTTTCATGCTGCTAGACGAATTACCTGAGCAAGGCAAATAAGATCCGCAGCTAAAATTGAGACAAGTCTTATTGTACAAGCTAACCCACACTGTCAGTTAAAGTGTAATTTAAATTGAAGATATAGATTTTAAAAGAAAGGAAGGGATACGAGTGATATTGTCGGATGAGGAGGAGACAGACAGGGGCAATGACTACACTTCACATCAGCAGTAAAAACATATTTAAAACCCTGCTCAGGTTTATTCCAATCACTAAAATATGAAATCTTAAAAGCTTCAGCTCAAAATCTTACATAAGTCATCCATTCTACAATGTCTGTGTTTCAAACGGATTGTTTCAGTTCCCTTAGGCTCAAATCCAAGTGAGTTTCTGCCCTTTTAAGGAGCCATTTTCACAGATGCACTACTCCCTGAACTTTTTAAGACATTACCAGGCAGAGCTGTATGCAAGAATACAAATGTCAGTTTGATTGGGCGTAAAGTGGGCTTTACCCTCCCAGCTTCTTAAGTTCAAACTAACGGTCTTCTAGCAGTCACAGCGAGTGATCATATGTCTTTCCTCCTGCACACTCTACCCATGTGTCACCTCTCACCTAACTAGAGTATTTCCAGAGATGAGAATGGATTCCTCATGGAAAAACTGCTGTTATCATACAGGTCATAAGAGGCAGCTCCTCTGATCGGCTGCTTTGATCTACAATTCAATTCAATTCAATTCAATTCAGTTTTATTTATATAGCGCCAAATCACAACAACAGTCGCCTCAATGCGCTTTATATTGTATAGTAGATTGTACAATAATAGATACAAAGAAAACCCAACAATCATATGACCCCCTATGAGCAAGCACTTTGGCGACAGTGGGAAGGAAAAACTCCCTTTTAACAGGAAGAAACCTCCGGCAGAACCAGGCTCACCGGTTGGGGTGAGAAGCTAATGATTATGTTAGCCACATTAGCCATGCAATGCACTAACACTCACAATTATTTATGCCTTTTCTTTCTTGTGGAGACACTACCAAATGAATAAACAAATAAATAAGTAATAAGTAATATACTGGCTCTTCAGTTGCTAAGAAGCCAGGAGTGCATGAAGAATCTTAAGTTTTCTCCTGCAGCTGTTATAAGGTGCTCGGGGTCACTGTACTGTGGTATTTGCAAGCGGTAGCTTATGAGATTTGCTATTATGGAGATTTTGCATTGAATGTATTGCAGTAGCCTATACTGCAGAGCATTTGCCACCAGAGGAAAGCATGTACTGAAGAAATAGGTAGGTAAGCTCAGTGTGCTGTGAAATACGGCAACCGAATGGAACAAACTGGTATTCTGATCACAAACAACATTCTCTGTTTCCCATGTTATTCTATGCCTGTACGCACTTTATCTAACATACATCCACACCTGCGGCCAATTTAGGCCTTACTCACAGATGATCGGGAAATGATCTGCATGCCTTTTGAAATGTTTTGCTTGCAGCAAAAATGCAGTTTTTCTTTTAAGGTGAACGTTCTATTTCCACTTTATGTCACACTCTTTCCACTACAGCGCGAGAATTAGCTGGTGAGCGTTTGCAACTACGTGCAATCACAAGGAGGTCTTGCCAGCGATCGGTGGTTGCCAGGAGTTTGCCAACCGGTCTGCAGGCTTATGTGACTGAGACTTTAAAATCCTTAATTAACCTAACTTGCACGTCTGGACTGTGGGAGGAAGCCAGAGTAGCTGGAGGAAAGGACATGCCAGCTCCACAAAGAAATGTCAAAACAAAACCCGGAGAGTCAGATGTTTGCGCTATTGGGCAACAATGCTAATGGCTGCACTGCCATGTCGCTGTGATGACAGCAAAACCCCCAAAACAAAACAGTAAACTAGTAAAAAATAAAAATGTCTTGCATCTGTTTCAAAAGCAGATAGCCAGCATGTGACCAGTTCTGACAGTGCTAGCACCGTCCGCCTTCTCTCCTGGCAGGTTAACATCCACTAGTGTAACACAATCTGGAAAGCAGCTATTTTTAATGACAAATTATATCACGTTACTTTATGCAACCTTTGACTCGTAAGACGAGTGCTGGTAGGATGTATTTTTTCTATCTTTTCAACAAAACAAGCATAAGTGTTTCTCCCTGCACACAGGCTCTCACTGGGCTCGGCTACCTGGCTGGTGGCTTCAGCTTGGCTTTTAGTGAAGGATATGAGAGTTGTATCGATCCTGCAGTCAAGCTTGCAGCAAGAACCCCAGCGTCTTTTTTCTGACTTTAAAAGGTTTTATTCAACACCGTTGCCAGAATAAAACCTTTACCAGGTGCTGAATCTCACTTTTATATATTTATTTTCCAACAATGATTCACCAGCAGGCCGTCAGTGCTTGCTTTTTGATTAAGAGACCTGCCCACAAGGATTACTAAAAACCCAGTTGGCAAATACAACAGGAGACTTTAAAGAGCAGGCTTTTACACCTGTGTAGGACAGGCTCAGTTAATACTCTTAGAAGGCTGCAATGAAACCGAGCTGACGCTGACACAGAAAGTGTCTGCTGCTGCTTTTAAAAGGAAGTCCAGGATTAGATTACTTCACTGACTGCAGAGCACACTGTGATCAATTCTATATAATCATAGCTGCACCGGCACAAACAAACCAGTCAGGCTGTTATTTTCATATTTCTACACATGCATTTGTGTTTTTATTATTCACAGTTTAGAAATCTATCTTCTGAGGTGGTTCAGCTTATTTTATCAAAAAAATTACCATAAAGAAAAGTGCAGTTTAATACAGAAGACTTCTAAAAACAGTTCAGTACAGTCTCTCGTATCCAATTTATCTTCTACTTTTCATTGTAAATGCTATAAATTGAAAGGGG
>VUQG01004105.1:14902-24923 GCA_015106755.1 Etia nguti
AGGGAAAACCCCCCCCCCCCAACTAAAGTACATTTGCAGTATAAAGGAAGACTGAAGAGATCTTATGGAAGTCCTGAAAAATAACCTCGCATTTTAAAGCACTTTATGGGCAAGGACAATCCTGTTAATACTTATTTTGCTATTATTTGTGTTTTAAAATGTATTTTATTTCTGCTTCTATAAAAAAAAAAATAACAGCAAGACTAGAAAACCTACAGAGCTAAATTCTAACAGTGACACTTATGGGGATATTATCTTCCATATCTCAGTTAAGCGTGTCAAGTGATTGCATGTGCTAAATGCTAGCAGGGACACTGTTATTATGCTGATGCCATGTTTCATATTCCAGTTATTTTTGTCAGCATGCTAATATTTACAAACTGCCACTGAACCGAAAGTGCAGCTGAGGCACGAATGAATGTTACCTGATAACGGGTCTAAATTAAACCTTGGAGCATCACAAAAAACCATCCAATAAATAAATGTAACATGGCTTACACAGTTATCTGACTGCATATAAGTTTCCATTTTTACATGCCTGTAAAAATTAAGCGCACCCCATGATTCAGTCGCATTTAGAAACAGTTTTAGCAGCAATTACTTGAACCAATTATTTTCTGTATGACTTCATCACTCTGTCGTAGCTTCAGTTCATCGTAGTTTGCAGATATTTGTTCATGCACAGCTCCATTAAGGTCCTGCCACAGTATTTCAGTCAGGTTGAGGTCTGGACTTGCTGTGCATGACCCAGTTTGGGCCAAGCTTTAGCTTTTGAACAGATGGCTTCATTTAATTAAGGCCATATAATTACAAGAGTCCCAGGTACCATTGCCCAAATCATCACCCCACTTCCACAGTGTTTCACAGTTAATACAGTATAAGATGTTTGTGGTGTTTGTTTGTTTTTGTTTTTTACCAAATATGGCACTGTGTATTATGGCCAAACATCTTCACTTTGGCCTCATCTGTCCAGAATACATTGTTCCAGAACTTTCCAAAGCCAAGTTTGTTGCCATGTTCTTTTTAGAGCGAAGAGGCTTTCTCCTGGCAACTCTTCCAAAATAATTGTACTGTCATGAAAATTGTCGGTTCAGTCTCTGAAAGAGACAAAAATCCTTATGGGGCATGCAGAGTAAGATACCTTCCAAGATCAAACATGCACAAATACCTACTGTCTCAGTGGAGTCATGAACTTTAACATTTAATTAGTGAACAACTCAGGCCTGTAGAGTCTGAGATGCAGCTCTTCTGGGTTTTTTTTTTTGTTTTTTTTTCCAGTTTCTGAGCATTTCTCAGTCTCACCTTGAGGAGAATTTGCTGGGAATGTCCACTCCTGGGAAGAATGCAGTATTGTATTAACAAGCACCCAACAAGCAAACTACCAAAACCTCTGCTTTGATAGAGGTGGTCACACTTGGTGGTGTGAGTAAATTTGATTATTAGCGACCGGCTGACACTACTTATCTTCTTAATTGTTCACAGCA
This sequence comes from Etia nguti, assembly GCA_015106755.1. Lineage (NCBI taxonomy): Eukaryota > Metazoa > Chordata > Actinopteri > Cichliformes > Cichlidae > Etia > Etia nguti. The sequence continues at coordinate 16,387 of VUQG01004105.1, forward strand.
CTGAATCGATTCTGTGAAAACTCCTTTCCCATGATTTTATGTATGGATATGATTACACAGAACACTGAGGTTTTTCATGCTGACACCCCACAAGCCATGCAGCGATCATGGTTTAATATAAAGAGATTTAAATTTAGATTAGATTTAAATGACCTATAGGTTCTCTTTGTCCACGATGTGTGCTTAAATGTAGATCTACATTTGTACATTACCTGCTTGTCAAACTATATTAACGTAATCCAAGTGCATCCATCCTGCGGTCCTCTTCATACTAGCTAAGGGCATGAATATTCAGTATTAAAACAGTGCTGTTAGCATTAGCATCAGTCACATGGCACATAATGTGAGGCACACAAGGAGCGTGCTGCTGATGCCACTCTCCTCCCCGCTGCCTCCCACGCCTCCCCTCCTCCTTTCCTGCTCACTATTCTAATCCAGGCTGGGCACACGGAGGCCCCTGCTTTAAATACACCCAGGGTGGAAGAGGGAGATTAAAAATGACAAGAGTGATTAGTGAAGCCATTAGCAGGACAGCCCCTGCTGCTGGACAATAACAGGACGATCTCACACTTCCTGTCAGAATTAAAACATCCCTCCCCTCCTGATCCAGTTACCTGCTGCCTAACTGTCCTTTTCCCACCATAGTGGGGGACATTTTTACAGAGTAAAAACGACACAGTCATCACACGACTCTCATTTTGTGTGTACAAAGGTTAAATTGGTACGTTTATCACCTTTTTCCCGCCCTCCGTTACCTCCTTTTATGTTGTGAAAAACAGCACTGAGGTACGGATATGTTTGGGTCAGCTGGGAATACGACAGTGAACCGCCAAATCTTCACAAAATATAAAAAATATATATTTTTTAAAAACTACATAAAAATGCCTGGGAGGTTGTTTTTTTTTCTCTCATGTCCTTTTCTCTCTCGTGTTTTGCTTTTTCTCTCACCTCTAAATATCCCCAAGGCCTCACTGTTCCCATCGTCTTGCAACTCATGCAACACCACGCTCCGAGTTTGGACTCTGACTCACCAATTTGTCTGAATTCACCTTAACTGAAATCTGCAGTATGCTGCTAAACTTTGACCTCAGCTGACCAGGATCTCTAAGGACATAACACCAGGAAGCTGTGAGTGCGTAATGTCACCCAATTTAGTAGCCCTATAGTAGACCTGTGCTCTCGTGGAATCAAGGAAAATCCCTCCGGTATTCTTAAATCGCAGTACTCAGAAACGACGTGGGGGTGGGCTGGCTGTTCCAGATGCAGCCGTTTTAGAATGATAGTAATCCTGCTAAACATCAAGGACCTTGTGAGGTATTAGTGGGGACAAAATTCAGCAATACTGTTGGTTTTAATGATGACTACAATCTCACTCAACCTACCGGGACACAAAAGCAGGGCTCATGAGGCCTTTTTTAATAGCTGTAAGACACCCAGCGCAGACAAACACCCAGACAGCCACTTCTCTCTCCAAAACTGGCAGCAGCAGTCCATAGGTCCGCCATGTTGCTTCACTAACCTCCATCCTTTCTAAGAGTGTGGCCCGTGGCTATTATAATCTGATTTGTAAGCCTCTGCGTGGCTCTTATGTAACAGCAGGGATGAGTCTGTAGCTGGGGAGATAGCTGTGCACACATCCTTCTATGTAATGCTCAGTAACTGGGGGAAGAGAGGGAGGAAAGAGAAGAGGGATGGGTGGCGGTGGGGGGTAGTGGTGGTGGGTGAGAACCAGCTGGCTCTGTGTGTCTGTGTGGTAAAAACGTGCCAGAGTTAGCGAGCACTGGGACTCATGATGATGACGACGTGACAACGCCGGAGGATGAGTAACTGCACACGCGACAAAATTTATTGGACTGAAAGTTATTTATAGTAACGAGTTATTCTCGGGCTATTATATTAAAAATGTGCCGTTTTATTTTTGAAAATTACGGCTGATGAGCATGTTTCAGGCAAGGCAGGGCCAGTGACGCAGGAGAGTAATCCTTTATCTGTTAAAATTAAGACTGATAATGTCATAAAGTGTGCAATTCTCAGTACTTCAGAATCCCCTCTTGCAGGTCTGCCCTGGAAGCACAGGAAGGTGTGAAAAACTCACCATGTTCCTCTTCCATCCACTCAGTGCACTTTTGAATCAGGTGTTAATTTCACCTGTTCAATGAAGTCTTTTTGCCAGTAATATTACTCAGTGCTTAGACCTAAAAGGAAACTGGACTTCTGTTCGTTCTGGTTCCTTAAGGCGTTTCATCTCTCATCCAAGGGACTTCTTCAGTTCTAAAAGCTGATGGAGAGTCCCCACCTCTAATGGAGTTGTCCCCTTGGAGGGGGTCTTGAGAGTCACTGAACCACCCTGTAATCATGTAAGTTGTTAATGGTCAGTTGAGGCAAGGTGTGAATTAAGGCGTATGTCATTACTGTTACAGAGGCCAAGTTGTGACTCCTCTGAGAGACATTGCCTGCCATCATGTGCAGTTATAAGGTCACATGAGTCAAGGTGTGTGTGAGGGTTGAAACGCCCGGGAGAGGCTCTCAAGGCTGAGATATAGATGGCTGATAATTGGTGTTGTAGGTCCTCCTTTACTCCTCTTTCAACCCACCTTTACTCACATGATTGCAGGGTGGATCAACAACTCTCAGGACCCCCCCCCCCCTAAAGTGGACAATCCCACTGTGGTCCACTAGCTTTTAAAACTGAAGAAACCTCATTGATGAAAGCTGAAACATCTTCATGAACCAAAAAGAAAAAGTGCAGCTGCTGTTATTTCAAATGCTGAAGACTGAGAACTTCCACCGACAGATAAGCTTGATGAAGAACTGAATCGTTGTAGCTCAATGATTAAACTGAATCATTGAATTGTCCATTTGTTTCACTTGATTTATTCAGCCTGTTAATGTTTAAAGATTTCTTGCAGGAAGAATGTTTTGAGAGGCCAGTTCTACTAAAGTGCTTGTCAGATGGTCGATTAGCTTCTTTGTAAGAAAACATGTACCATTATCCTGTTTTTAAATCACACATTGTGTCTGATGGGCAGTTTTTACTGAACAACAATAAACACCTTTTGATTTTCTATCTTATAGAATAACTCTGAATGAGCGTAAATTGACCCTTTTTCTGTCCTTATCATTCAGTATTGATGCAATCTAGTCGACACAAAGGCTTCTGTGGCGGCTGAGATGGCCAAGTTAGTTTCACAACAACAACAACAAAAAAGCAAAGAGCAATCGGTTTACCAAAGAAGTACAGGAGAAGATTACTGAACATCAGTGAAGGGGGGCTCTCCACTGGGGTTGTGGTTTATGGCTTTTGGAGGATCCTTAAAGGACTGTTTTAATATTTCATTGGCTTGTTATTTAGAAAACAAACCATTAGCATGCTTAACCTATGAATGGTTCCTGAAGATTGCTGGCAGTTGCTAGGATAAAACTGATCCCACAGAGGCTGTGGCACAAAAAAACTTCCTTGGGATTGCTTTGGTCGCTAACAGATTGCATGGGAGACGTCAAACTGTCTGCAAATGCGTTAACTGCTAGCTAAATGCTAGTAAAACTTGAAAAAGTGCAACACAAACGGTAAACTAAGAATATCCCCCTTCAAACTAAAAATTGTACCTATTTGCTACAGCCAACACATTTCAAAAGGAGCTAGCTTTAATTTGAGGGCAGGCAGTTTCTGTCACTACCGCTCAGCGAGTAGTTGGCAAGTGTTTGCAGACAAGTCGGCATCTTAAATGCAATCTGTGGCCGACTGTGGCAATCTGCTAGTGACCAAAGCAATTGCAAGGAGGTTTTTGATGCGGCACTATATATCTCTTTGCAACCAGTTTCACCAAGATACCCCCAGCAACCACTTGCCAAGTGGTCAGGGATTACACACCGTTCCCTAGCAACCAGCGGCTGCCAGTGGGGTGGGATGTGGGGTGGGGGTGTCACTGTGTGGTCTTTAGGCCTGTGTAACTGGGGCCTTAATCAGCAACCAGGTAAGGTTGTGGTTGCACTACTTAAGGATAATGAATTTGCACAGATTTTTATTTTCAGTTTAAAAAGAATCCAAATATAAAAAAAGAATCATTACTGGTTAAAAACAGAGGCATTCCTTTCTATTTATCACCAACAGACAATGAGGAACTTGACCCTAAAAAAATATTTTACAACTTCAGATAGAGTGACTCACCCTTTATTTAAACACACGCCCTGCATAATATGCAAATACGAATTTAATGGCACATCGCAGCACGTCTGTGTTCTCTGTTTCGCTGTACTTGATTGCCAGACCGCAATTTCCATTTCACGTTCGCGTCTCTCTCGGTAGAGATAATGACAGAGAGCTTTGAGGCCTGCAGAGGACTTGAATTTTTCTAAAACATAACCAATCAGAAAGGCATCTTCTGTGTGTGCAGTAGATTCACGGCGGTATAAATTTTCTGTTTACACAGCAGTGCTGCGAGTTATATCTACGTGGGTGTAATGATGGTGCTGTCTAGGAAATGGACGCTGAATATCCGTATTAATGATCGTTATTAAAGAGCTCAGTTGCAACCTGCTGTGTGCAGTGTGCAGTGTGCCGTGTGCGTGGGCACGCATCTGTAATCCACACTTCTGTGACCACATCAATTATCCTTAAGATTAAGCCTGTTTGTGAGTATAAAGTTCCGCTTGACTGTCAGTTTACTAAACATAAAGAACAAGAAGTAGTCTCAACAACTAGACTCAACTCTTATCAGTGCCATGTATAAACTATAGTAACTACGAGTGCTGCTCAAGTTGTGATGTCAGTTTGAAAAACATCTGATCCGAGAAGATAGCAAGTGCCAGAATATGAAATAGATGCAATATTATACACTCACAGGCCAATTTGTTAGGTACACCTGCTTGTTAACGCAAATATCTACTCACCCATCACACTGCAGCAATGACTCTGAATCTGCCGTGGTTGTTGGTGTCAGACGGGCTGGTCTGAGTATTTCAGAAACTGCTCATCTATACTGACACTTCCCTGTACAACCATCTCCAGTGTTTGCAGAGAATGACAAAAAGAAAATATCCTTCAACACTAACTCAAATAACCACATGTTATTTGGAATATCTCTGAAGGAACAACATGTCAAGCAAGCAGAAGACCACACCGAGTGCCACTCCTGTTCCTAAGAGCAGGAAACAGAGGGACTGAGGAGTGTTTCCAGCACCTTCTTGAATCTGTGTCATTAATTATTAAGGCAGTTTTAGAAAGGTGTGCCTAATAAAGTGGCTGGTGAGTAGTGTAATCCAGGTATATTAAGCACCCATCATTCACTATGAGAACATGTGATCCAGCTGGATTGCAGATTATGGCGGTCGGAGTTGTTAAAACCAGTGAAAGAGACACAGAGGCCATTTTGTGTGTCTTCTGCTTTCTTTGTGATGTGTGTGTTTTATCGTTCGTCTCAGAGGAAACAGTTCAGCGTCAGAAACCATGTTTCCTAGGAGAAAAGAATCTGGCTCGTCTGCCCTGCTGAGAAAATGTTTGACCTTGTACCAAAAATCAGCCTCACACATATATACGCAGTCATGCACTCCATGGTCTGGGTCATTATTCTTCATTTAAAAACTAAGCAAACTCCTCACTGCTCTCCACGCCATCAGTCACTGACAGAAAGCAGTCCTCCCACAGAAAACATCACCATTAATAATGAGGCTCAGTGAAAAACTACAGTACTGTTTGCACTGTTTCTGTAATGATTTGTCAATTAATCAGACAATCTCGTGAGAACAGCTTTGATAAAAGGTGGATATTTATTTTTAAAAAAATACAAAAGGTTTCACAGAATCACAGCCTCTCAAATATAAGGATTCATGTATGTGATGATAAAGAGGATAAAGCATGTTCAGGCTTTTGGCTGCTGGTTGGAATAAACAAGTGATTAAAAGATCATCAGGTCTGAATCACAGAGTGATTAATGATTATGAATAAACGATGATATCACACAACACCGGAGACATTGTAAGAAAATCATCTGCAGTACAAAAATAGCTCTGTTTAAGTAAAGATGAAATATTGCAGGAAAAAGAAAAAAGTAGAAATATTGGCTTTATTAATCGGCCTTGTGGTGTCACGGAGTGTATTATCATTATTCTTCAGTTTTAATAATGTGTCAGTATAATTAATTAGCTTGCTGATATGACTCCAGGTCTTATCTGTTTGCATAACACAAAAAGAAGTGATACCATAGATTGCTGTATCTACATGCTGTTTGGGACTTCTGTATTTTCTGATTAATATAAAAGGAAATGCCGCCTGGCAGCACTATAGATGAACTTAGAGTCGTACGCAGAGTGCACGCATGTTTGTGTTCTGTTAAAAATCTACTATAATTACCATCTGAATGCACTGCATTGTTATATTAGCATAACAGAAAGCTACAGCAGAATCAAGCAGAGCTCTGTGTGTGACAGTCTGACAGGTGAGGACATGTTACAGCGGCGATGACGATGATAAGAAAAGATGCAAGTGTCTAAAGGAGGAGAACAAATAAGTGGAAACAAGTGTGTCTGAGTGTGTGTGCTGTGACAGAGTGCCTGCTGAAAAACGCCATTAGTGAAAACAACTTGCTTCCATGTTTTTTCTACTTCTTTTTTAACCCCCTCCCCATCGTACTGGAGTCAAACAAGTGCTGCCCTCCATGAAATTAGGTTGATTAACATTGCTGATGATGCTACCATCAAGCTAAACCATGATTTAGGAGCAGCGCTTGGGTAAAAACAAGCAGTGATGCATTTACGCCAATACCCAAAAAACCCTCAAAAATAAACAAATAAATAAAGAAACAAACAAACCCGATTCCTTCTCTAAAACACTTATACAAATTTTCAATCTCACTGCAGAAATCCCTCACGAATTACACGATGTCATCAATCCGTATCTAATAAAAGCTGAGGAAATTGAAAAGCCTCGCCAGTCCGACGTTTTGTATATTTGATATTGACTGTCTGCTATTCAAGGCCGGTCTGGTTTGATTAGATTTCCTGCCCACAAAGGAGGTCATGACAGGAGAGGACAGAAAAACAGAAATGCAACGAAACCCAGAACAGCGAGGACTTCCGCTGCACCTTCACATTTATGTAAAAGCAACTGAATTCTGACGAACATAAAATATAGTAAAACATATAAAAACATCTCATGATGAAACGATAACTATAGAATAATTTTCTGGTCATCATCCTATTTTATCATAATCAGTTATAGTTATTTCAGATTCCTGCCAAGTGGGAATTTGAGACTTTTTTGTTAGTAACAGCTGATGAAAATGAGCAGTGAGAAAATAAACAGGAAGGACGCTACAGGCACATAAAATATATCTATGAAGAAATCTGGTAAATTCAAAGATTTAAAAATGGATACCGACATACACAGCATGCAATGACATGCCAAAAACTCCTCTATAAAGGTCATTACACACTTCGTCGCCAGTTTATTAAGCACGCTTCAGTAAAACTGCAGTAACAGTTTCACATTTTGAAGGCTTAGTTTTTGTTCAAGCTTAAAAGGCAGGAGGTGGTCTGCAGTTCCAGTTTGTGCTCATGCAAACTCAGCAGGTTAAATCAATAATTTATGAGGTGAAGCTCAGAACTGCACATCCTTTGAGTTTTTTTGAGTGTTGAGGCTAATTTTTCTATTTGTGCGTCGCTGAAGCAAAAGATACCTAACAAAAACTGTAAGCGGCACCTTAATTTTGTCTTTTTTTTTTTGCATTTGGTGACTGACTGAAAGTACTTGCGCCCTCAACCTCTGGGTGACCACAACAGGTCACAAGGCGATTGCACTGGTCACCTGGTGGGAGGCTGAACGTTCAGCCTCCAGATTGGGAGTTTACAAATGGCTGCCGCTTAATTTATAAACACAAATAGATTTATAAACAACACTCTGCAATCAGTCTGCACCAGTGAGTGCAACTTATCTGCAACCCGTCTGTTTGCACTCGACTCAACTGGTTGTATTCTGGTTATTTTCCTATATTAAAACATTGCTGCCGAGCGCCTTTGTCATTTTTCAGTTAAATCACCCTCCTGCAGCAACTACTTCAGTTTTTGTGGAGGAGTTTCTGTTTGTCATCTATGAGGTTCTGGCTGGACTCTGAATGTAAACAGTTAATGATCATTTCTGTGTATTTAAACAGCAGCATCGTCATTAGATAGATGACAGTGCAGGTTCAGAATCAGAAAGACTTTATTTATCCCCAAGGGGCAATTAACATACAGCAGAGCAGCATGACGTTGAAGATAAGGACAGGGCATAAACAGGCAATAAGAGTGAGATAATAAATATAAAGAATTTACAGTATATACACAGTTTTAAAATTTCACAGTTTTAAAATTAAAGTGACTGAAAGGTGAATAAATAACTGTAAGTGAGTAAAAGTGAATAAAGTGTCTGCAGTATAAAAAGAGTGTAGAGTAGTTTATGTTTCTGGTGTGGGAAATGGTCTTATCTGCTGGAGTTAAAAAGCAGAGTGGCTTTGGGGACAAAGGTGGCTCTCCTCCTCTCAGTCCTGCAGGAAATGCAGCGG
>VUQG01004106.1:5869-50242 GCA_015106755.1 Etia nguti
TTTTTGGAAGATTTTTTTTTTTTTTTTTTTTTTGAGAAATACTGAATAATGTCAAATCACTCCAAGCCTTTAATGGCAGCAGTCCAGTTCCCAAATGCAATGTTGTAATAAATCAGGCAGAAATTCAGCTTTCAAACAAGTGCTAAGCGGGTAAATCTGATAAGCGCCAGTCAGTTATGTTAAAAGGAGTCATTCTGCTGTGAGAGCTTTCTTCAGAGAGAGAAGGGGGGAAACTAAGTCCCTACAATGTACACAACTTGACACAAAGCAGGTCCTGTTGGCCACGTGTTTAGATGATCAACAGGTTTCCTCCAAAGACACGCGTGCATAGACAGAAATACATGATGCAGAACTGAGAGCCATTCAGTTCTTCTTTTGTTTGAATTTAGAATTCTTTTCAAAAAGTACTTGAATATTTAAAGATTGTTTCTTAATTAAAGGTATACTAAAATCCACGTTAAATGCAGTTTGCCGTGGATGAAAAGACTGAATTTTGCAGACGCAAACGAAGAACAAGCTTTGCTTTTTTATTTCTTTTCCTTTATCTCTTATTTTCGCTCTCCTTGGTGCTGAATCGAAAAGTCTACGCAAAGCTCTCGCTCAGGCTTTTTTTTTTGAATGGGAACTATATATAAGACAAAAGCTGCAAGCAAAATTCTGTCTTTTCAATCAAAATGACAATGATTAAGACCGAAGTACACCCCAACCAATTAAAATATAATTTGAAGAAAAAATCCAATGTCGTTTAAAAATATACTAACGGGCTAAATGAGCTGATTTACCGCGGAAAATCTGTGGCAAGTGTCTGATCCTCCTGGCATGGGGTTTAATTTGTGTACCGACGAACAGCACTCTTTCAAGCTGCGGGTGATTTCTGTTTTAAATCACGTGTTGCTGCACTAAACTCAGGCTGGTTTCCCTGAATCTGAAAGGCAAATAACCACTGTCGTTACCGTCAAAGAGAAGCCAGCCTACTTCTTACGGCTCTCTCTCCCTTTCTCTCGCCGTCTTGCTCACGCACCCCCACCCCCTCGCCACTTTCTCCTGTGCAGCGCGTTTTGTCTCCAAAGCCCGTCTTCAGAAGCATGTCCTCAGACATGCAACAGCGATGCGATGAAGCGGACCAAAAAGAAGCCACCAGCATGACAACATAAAAGCAGGTAAGCTGCTGCCTGAATATTGGCCCCTTTATGATCAATAGTCTGTGATTTCTGAGAGGAACCAAAGGATTCGATATTTTATCTGAAGCTGTCAGACAAGAAGCACTTGTTCTTTCAGTAAAAGGGGTTTATTAAGCTGTCTTGCTCAAGGACAGTCCGAAAGGAGGAACTAGTTGTGGTCAGGAGTTGAACCTTGGACTTTTTCTTCTTCTTCTTTTTTTTTTTTAAGTATGGGACTATCTGTCTATACCCGCCAGGTTGCTCACACAGCCACATCAACACCTGCGTATACATTCAATATGTGGAAACTCGATTGTCACGGTGCTGCTCCGAGTGGGGTTTATTCTGATTTCAAACATTTCAGCGCTGCTTTGGTTTCAGAAAAGTGCATAACTCCGGTTTCACGTAATTCAGCTCAGAGAAAACATACCTATCCTCGGTGACTATTGTATAATATTTTCACACCTTATAATCGAACTAGAAAGAGCCCGTATAATATCTACTGCTTTGGAATCTATGCGCAATGAACACAAAGACATTTCAACAGCTCCCTGTGCCAAAATCGGTGTCTTTGCGCATCTTAGATGGAGCAAGGAGAACTTTGTGGTTCTGGTATACTTTTTTTGACAACCCCAGAAACGGAAACAATTTCAGAGTCATGGACCGCGTTACCTTATTAATTTTTTCAGTATTATACGATCACGCGTCCATTGCGCGCATTTTTTTTTTTATCAAGTATTCAAGACGTTAAATGCTCATTTCTCCGGACATTAGGACTTCCAACAATCTGTTTTTGGATCATTTTTAAAAGGAAAAGCCAATTGACTTACTCGAACCATAATGTGTACTTATAGGAATCCAATGCGACTTGGATAAAAGCGTTCCGCGTCGTTTCATTCAAGTCTGGATAAAATTGCTGGTCTAATTTCTACAATTGCACGCAAATAATCCTAATGGAAAGAAAACTCGTCTTTTGACAATTCCTACGTGCTGAAACCTTATGTATAGTCGTTAATGTGGCACCAGAGATATAGATCTGTGAAAGTCTATAATTGCCCAAAAGCGGTTTTCTCTCGTCTCATTAATTCGATAAAACCATTCTTGATTTCAGCGAGCTTTTTCGCCACATGTTCACATTCCCTGTGTTTTCAACACCCTTCGCAATAAAAAAAAGCATGTTTCTTTTTTTATATTTGCACTGAGATCTACCGCCACCTTTAAGAATGAGATTAAGAGGCGATTTGGCGTCGAAGCCGCACCAGAGGTGCGTAAAAGCGCAACGCAACAGAACAGATTTGAGACGACGGGTTTCTGTCGGATTTTATAAACACTGGTCTTATAGTTGAGATGTTTTACTTCTAGATTGGATCTTCCAGCCATGTTTAATAACAGACAGAGAGGCTGTTGCCACTAAATCGAACAGGGGGCTCAAAGGTAAACCTGTTCCCGTTCTTTTTTGTTTCAAGTATTTAGATTTCTTTTTTTTTATTCGTTTATATCAAACAGCGTTTGGCTACAAAATCCATTGTATTTTTCTTATCTACACGACAGCAAAAATCACCGCAGTCACAGTCGTGTGACTGGAAAGGAGACAAAAAAACAAAAAACAAGCAAAAAACAACAACAAAACGCAGATGTCTACTCCTACTGTATCATTTCGGCTAGATTAATCATCGCAGTTGGACGAGGTCTATGGTTCGCTTTGATGATTGGAGGTTAGGTTGTAGTTTGGGGTCATTTAACTTCACTGAAAAGTTGCTGCCAGAAAAGAGGTTTTCTTGGATTTGGGAGGGGGGTTATTTCTCAGTTGTTACAGCGGGGAGAAGATCAGGTTTCGCCAAGACTGGCGGCTAATTCTGACTGGGAGAAGAGGAAACATATGGTCTCTGTGTGCCTCTTACCTTGATTTTAAGGACTTTATAATAAGGCTAAGTACATTTTGCTTGTGCGTTTTCATTTCTTATTTTGTAAATATTTACTCTGATGCAGTTCACCGACATCTGTGCTGACATCTGATATTTTTAGCATTGTGTTGTACCGTTAACTGCTGTGGCTTGACCTTGATTACGTTTTGATTCCTGACTGTAACTGGCTTTGTTTGAAGAGCTGAAGAGTAAACAAAAAGAAGTGGTGTTGCCTTAGTACCTCCTATCGACGCGGAACGTTACACGATGCTGGTTTTGTTCTTGTAAAATCATTACTAATTCATGTGACATTTGATTTAGTTTCTTGCCAGAAAAAAAAGGATTTCCATTTGGTGTGGAATCCGTTTCGCACTGTTTTCTTCTTTGGAATTACAGTGCAAGGGAACTAGCCCAGTTTTCAGTGTGACGAATAGTGTTCATTTGGCAAAACTCGTAAAACATAATGAAGTCAAAAGGAAACAAATATCAAAAACGTCAACAGGTTTGTACTTGAGACCTTTTTTCCTGAAAATGTGTAATATTGTTGTATGTGACTGTGTGTAAGGTGGCTTTTTTACACTTGCGGATAAAGGTTGTTGTCTACTTATCATGTTTTTTATGGGGAAACAGCAGTTTACAGGGCAAGAAAATTCCATTAGGTGTAGAAAAATCACTCAACAGATTCACAGGACCTCTAAAAACGCAAATGCAAAAGATAATAATCACTGAAAATCAAATCCAAACCTGGATGGAGTCATATTTATTACATAATAGCATTATAAAAGGTGATATTTGTGTACACTTGGTAAAGTGTAGCTTAAGTGTTGTAGCTGTATAAACTGTGACTGTTTCACTGTGCTACCCACGTCTTTTGTCACAACTCCAACCACTTTTTAAGTTCCCAAGGCTTTTATTGTGTCCCTTTGTTCCTTCCGTTCTGTAGCAATGAAAATTTTTCTCTAAGCAAGTATTCGTTGTAACTTTCAGCAATTTGTTGCTGTCCATTTCCACTTAAGATCATGTCTGATACCATAATGCTGATAGGTGAGGTTTACATGAACTGTGAGTTATTCATTTTCGATTTATTAGATTTTTTAAAAAAGTTATTTATAATTTCGTGAAGCTCACTGAGGCTTACTAAGGTCAGATGTGTGGCTTGCTTTAATTTAAACACTTTTCTTTAACTCTACTGCTATTCCATGAAATATGCAGATGACAGAGTGTCAGAATCTGGTGTCCATGAGCTTGACTGATGTAGCAAATGATGACATGCATTGATTTATATATCACCCTGCAGTTCTGCATGAATATTGTGTATTGGTGTCTTTGTTGTTGATGTAGATGAGAGTAAAGTGACAAGTATTTAACAGATTACGTGTATTTCTGGGATTTAAGAATAAGCACATTTTTCTTTGCTTTTGTGTTTAAAAGTGATGTTTATTCCTCATGTGTACAAAACAAGCTAATGAAAGCTCTCATTCTCGTTTGATGTCTTTCACGTTGAAGTCATGACGATTTTAACCAAAACGGTGCTTCATAACAGTGAGACATGCATGCACGTACACTCAAATGAAATGGAATAAATCAGTCTTTCTCGGTCACATTCACACGAAGGACGGAGACCGAAGCGATTGAAGGAAGAGGCTCATGCCAACGCTGCTACCTTCAGTGAAGGCACATTGCACACATATTGCTAAATCTGTGCTATTGGCAGTGTTGGAAACAGTGTTACAGACAAGGTTGCTTTTGTAAATAGTTAAATTTAGCCAGTGGGGTGCTTCTTTGCATGGACATAAGCTTCTCAGTTGTAGAGAGGCTGCACTGTGCACATTAGTGAATCTGTGTATCTGGCACACACAAAAAGGAATGTCTAATTATCACGCTTTCAGCCGCAGTAGGGTCCTCTATTTGCACTGAGCTCCTGCTCTAATCGCTTTCTTTTTGTTGTCATTACACACTTATTTATTTTATTTTTATGCAATTAGAATGTTATTTTTGCTCCATGTGGATGAGCCGGAAAGTCCGTGTAGCATCGGCTGGGTGTTGAAGGAAGCAATTGAGCAGAAGCAAAAGAATGGGCTCAACTGATCTGTGGAATTTTTCTGAAAGAGATGAAGAGAGATGAAGGGGTTTTACATAACAGCGAGCATGTTGTATACAAGTACAGATATATATACAGGGATATGAGGTTATGCGAGTGAAAAGAGTGACAGGATGAGGATGTCTTGACTCATACATATATAAACGTTGTTTCATAAGCCTAAATATGCATATATCCACGGTCAGAGCGTGCAGATTTTCATACGTTGAAGCTGATTTGGCCAGTGGAACAAATGACCAATGTACCATTTAGTTGGACTGCTTCTCAGATGATGAGCGACTGCAGAGCTTTACAATATGAAGTGCCACTAAACCACTGCACGAAGTGGCATTGATTGGACAGCATGGGAGGAGGGAGATTCCTCCTTAAGGTCATTATCAAGCAGACAGAGAGAGTTAGACGAAACAAACCAGTGTAATTGCATTTGTAACAAAAGACTTGGAATCAATGGACTAAGCACTACTTACAGCAATTGGTCAGCGTATTTCATCAACATTCAAATGGATCCAGTCGCACTGTAATTGCTTATAAAATCTATGCTACGAAATTAGTTCAGCAGTTCTCTATGATGCAGTCTGTGTTCTCTCATATGTCACGTGATTCAGAATGTGTCTGACAAACCAGAAACTTTTTAACACTTTATAACATTTTATTAATTTTGACAGATAATTATTTATATATAATATTGCCACACACATACACATTAACATTTGGTGAGGTCATAACAAGGACTATTAAGCTTCATACTCTTCCAGACATCTACTTCTACATATAATGTCTAAGTGCACAAAAAACTAAGTACATCTATACTGCATCGATAGAAATCAAGAGGGGAAGTGGCAACCAGGTGTTTTGGTTTGCAAATTTTCATCTGAAAAAAGTGTTAGACTTCTTGGACAACCTTCTTTCGACAGATGAGACCAAAGTGGAGATATTTATCCATAACCGACAGTGCATCAGCACAAACACCTCATAGTGTCGGGCATGGTGGTGGAGGCGTAATCATTTTGGCTTACTTTTTAGCCACAGGACCTGGAAACCTTGCAGCCATTGAGTCAACCATGATTACCTCTGTCTATCAAATTAATCTAAGTATTCTAGAGTTGAATGTGAGGCCTTCTGTCCCACATCTAAAGCTTGGCCGAAACTGGGTCATGCAACAGGACGATGATCGCAAGCAATACCAAAAATCTACAAGAGAATGACTGTAAAAGAAAAGAATCAAGGTGCTGTGATGGCTCGTTCAAACTCCAGCCTTCAACCTTTTTGAAATACTGTGGTGGGACCTAAAGAGAGCTGTGCAAGAATGAATGCCCGCAAGCATCAATGGACTGAAGCAACACTGTAAAGAGTGGGGCAAAATTCCAGAGAGACTGCTATAAGAAAACAATGGCATTGCTGCTGAAGGTTTTCTACAATATATTGAATCATTGGGTTTAGTAAGTTTTTCGTAGGACTGCATAGAGTTCTTTTTAACATTACTATTGCAATGCTGTCTGTCTAGTTCTTCAGGAAGTTGCAGCTCAAGGTCTGATCAAGATCAAACAGCAATGTCTACAACCTGATTTCTCAAAAGAGCTGGATTATACTTTAGGATTGTATTTCAAAGTGGTTGCATGGTTTTTCTTTTAGTCTAAAATTGATTTGATGCTTCTTATTGGCTTGACATGTCAGATATACTTTTTAGATATTTAAATAATACATCTCACAGATCCTCTGTAGCTGGCCTCCAATTTACAAGCTAAATGCCTAGTCTCTGGGAATTTTCTTATCATGGCCATGAATACTTAAGACAGGTCATTTTAGCTTGGCCTTTAATTGAACTGGCTCATCATCATGTTCTTATCATACTTTTTGAACTTCAGCTTCTACACTGATTTTCTTTTTCAAATAAAGAACTTTTTTTTCTTCTAAATTTTATTATATCCACTTTTGTTTTAGCATTTTCAAGCCCAAAGCCACAGAGCTAACCTGTGAAAGGTTGAATTGCCCATTGTGGGTTGGGAATGAGTTGCTTTCTGGACTGGAAAACTTCAAGTACCTCATGGTTTTGTTTACCAGTGGAGGAAACCCTCTGACAAATTGGTGCAGTACACCAAGGCACACATCTGTTGTCGTAAGAAAGGGCTTAAGACTCTCAGCTAGCTTGGGAAGACCTCGGTATCCCTCCTATCCCTCCAGCTTTAGCTGTTGGCTGGTGACAGGAAAGAATGGACATCTCTGTCTAGAATACCTCAACCACTATGAGCCCGATCCTTGTTTTGTAAAGCACATGTTCGTGGACATGGTATGTGAAAACAATTTAGTTCGTTCATTAATTTTCATTTATAAAGAATTATTTTACTCTTCTTTTATTCTGTTTCTATTGTTGGACATTTTTTGTTTAGCTCTTTCGACTGAAGTTTGTGTACGCAACCTTTTTAAATGAAAATAGCTGCCTGTTTATACTCTTGGGCAAACAAAAAAGTGAAATGAAAGATGTTAAATTTCAAGATAGATTTCAGTAGAATTCAGTTATAATATAATATTTTTTTAGCTTATCACTATCCCATTCAATACCGTCATGTATCCATTTTTAATCATAGATCTTATTTTAAACATATCCACAGATTTCTTGAATAGACCTGAAAATGTTCTTTTTTAAGACTATAACAATGAAGCATTTTTAAACATGTGCTGAGCCTTTTAGTCAAATCTCATTTAGTTGATAGTGACACTTTTAGCTCCATTTATTTAGTTTATGTATTGTACTATATTACAACTGTCGATGATACATTAACTGGAGCCATATGGAAATAATAAATCACTGTCCTGATGAAATATTCTGGATAATTTATACTGAAATATACAACATAAAACTCTTCAGGTGGGCTTTTGACCAAAACAGGTCACCATTGGTAGTACTGAATTTTGGGCAGAAAATAGAAATAAGATACGCTCACATTTTAAAGGACTAAATAGAAAAGTACACTGGCATGCGATTGTTCAAACACTGTAAAATGTCCTTAACCGTTTTTCATAACTTAAAATTGTCAACATCTTATTTTTAAATCAAACTGGATGCAAAATGTCCTGGTGGTGCAGCTTCATAATGTTAGTCCTTCTACCCTAGCACCATTGATCTGTGTTGCATTCCTGAATAACAGAACCTGAACAGCAGTTTAAATGCGACAGCAGCAGTTGTAAGTACTACCCTCTAAACCTCTGGAGATTCCTTTGAATGTGGTACACTTCCAAAAGCCTCAGGTGTTCTCCAGTCTTGCCACTCACCCAGCAATAATGCCAGGCAGCCATTCTTTGCTCTTAATTACTCTGTGCCTCAGTACCAGATAATTCCGACCAGCTTTATTATCTGGCTCAGCCATTGTCATTTGCTCCATAAAACATTCAGATTCGGTATGCCTGTCTGCTCTCATCTGACCTTGGCAGGGAGGCGTTATTCTAATTGCCCACAGGCCAAATTCCTCTATGATTGGAGATTGTAAGACATATTAGACTAAAAAGGTAGAATCAAGCTTTCCCTCTGACCTATAGCATATGCTTTTACACACAATTAGGGCTTATTCACAGAATGGCATTACCAAGAGAGCTCTGTGATGTGGACAAAAACAAAGAAAGAAGGTAGGAGTGAATTTAGATTGCTTTCTCTTTTTTTTCTTTTTGCAGTGCAACTTTAGCAGCAGGGGGAACAGCTTCAGCTGGTGTCACAAGTTCTTGTAAATGGCGCCAACATGACAGGGCGCCTTAATATCTCACTGTGCTGCTGCAGATGTTTTTGAAGTAGCCCTGTGTGACTTTTTCTTCTTGTTGGCGAGGAGCACTAACAAGCAATTAGCCAACAGGAGGAGTGCTTGGTATTTCATGGGACGAAAGCTGAGCTTACAGTCTAAGACTGCTCTTTGTTTTGCCTTTGAAGGTTTTGGTTGTTATAGGAAGGAAAATTTGCAGCAGATACAAATGCAGGTTAAAATCATTTAGGTACATAAGGCAGAGGAGCGATGCCTCAAGAGTTTGAAAGATGTAAAATGACCAAACAGAAGATACAGATGCACATAACCTTCATTATACCATTGAGAGTTTTGTAGATTTATACCACAGATTACACAACAGTATGTGTGTTACATTAGGAGTAGCTGAGTATTAATACATGCTAAGTGCGAGTCAACGAGCTGCTGGCGGTTGATTTCTATTTGAATAGGCAATAAAAGTCCAACTGTCTTCCTGGAGGAATTGCTGTCCTAATTACTGGCCTGCCTGAAGCTGATAAACAGGAATGATCATCAGTTGAAGACGCCATGTACTCAACGTCAATAATGAATCACAGTCATTTCTTCCCTGCCATTCTCTTGTTCTTACTACAGACAGATTATGCCATCTGTTAGCTTCTTGACCACTTAGGTGCAAGTTGAGATACCCCAGTGGCTAGTGGATAGACTGGCATGAAATTGGATAGGTATTCGTGTCTGGGTAACTGTTAAAAGACATAATGATGTTCAGCACCGCTGTTTGTCATGATGTTGTGATAAAATTTGCTAATTGGCTTATTATAATGGAAAACAACACAGCAGTTGTTATACCTGTGAACACTGATGTTGTAAGCATGTCTAGCTAGCATTAGCATGCAGGGCTATAAGCTTCATTTCAGTCTGCAATTCTAAAATATGATCATATATTTTCTTATTGGAGTTTTGGGAATGTTTTGTAACAACATTGCGACCTAAAAATTTAGTTAAAAACTCAAGATGTAACTGTTGCTACAAAGTTGCTTTTTAGGATCAAATTAAGTTTTTTATAGGTAGATATTTAAACTGAAAATGGCTCTTTACTGTAATTAAAATAAGAAACCTAAAACACTGCAATGGGGTACTTTGAATCACAATCAGTTATGCTACAAAAAGCAATGAGCAGTCTTCTCTTTGAATATTCCTTATTGCATTTTGGATCCACAATCTCCATCGATAACTGGGCTTTTCTAGGAATGTGACTGTTAATTTTAAATCCCTAACAAAAATAGAAACCACATACAGCATACATACACACATAGATTATTTCACAATTAAATACATCTGTCTACAATGAAAGAAAATTTACTCTGAAAGCCAGACATTTTGCTTTCAGAGCTTTGATAATCACTCATTTTAGAAAACATTAGCTGGAATAGCTTAAGGGGTTTAAAATGTTACAACAAAGTGTCTATATAAAAAATAATAATAGATTTAGTTTCCGGACAGTTTACAAATTGTCAGAAAGAGTATGAAACAATTACACTCTGTCTTCAAATTCCCTGTGAGAAAAAAGACCATGTGTGAAATCAAAGCTGAATTAGAGCTGCCTCTGAGACAGATGACTTCACACAAGACTCAATACTGTGTACACACACAGCAGATGAACATGGCCCTGACCCTGGATATTGTGGATCAAATCAAAAGGTAAACATTCTTCTCTCCACAATGGAAAAGAGACTAGTGTAGTGGCTGGCACAGCAAGAAGGGAGCATCGTTTACCAGGTCAATATTATTAAGTCCAGTCATAAAAGTAGTCCGTTAATGTTATTGCATCCGGTGTCACCTCTTGTTTTATTCCTGTGATTTGGCAAGTGAAGACTTGTTTATTGCCTGAGGTGTAACCTGGTTCTTCCTGTGTTTCTTTTAGTGCCCGGAGGCATTGCAAACTGTAGTTCCCTTTTATGTGGTCAGTCGGTTCAATTTATTGACTCTGTCAACACTGTCTTTTTAAACGAAAACGTGAGATGAAGCCCAGATAATGGTAGTAAATACCACAGCGTTTGATGACATTTGGCAGATGTTGACCTTTTTTTTTCCTCTCAGAAAAGATTTCTGTTTTTGAGGTGCCTCCAGGGAAACTGGAGTATGGACACTTTCACTTTTATTCCAATATACACAAAAACGGAAATTAGGGGCATGTGATATTTCCACAGGATAAACATGCTCGATTTATTTAAAAGACAAAGCACAGGCTAAGATTATATGTACATTTATGAAGTGCAGTGTGACTGTGTCATTCGAGACCTGGATGGTTCACTTCCCCTCAGGCTTGACTATAAGAAGTCAGTGGACGTTGTACTTTATCCAAAGCTTTGTACAGATTCGTGGTTTAGTTTGACATTCTCAAAGAGGATCCCTGAAGGTCTGTGTAACTCGTTCCAGGTGAACGATTTGACATTTGGAAGAAATGCCAGCAAGGAGGAAAGTGGGCACTTCTTGGGTTTTCCGAGCTCGTGCATGCTTGTGTGTTGTGGAATTTTTGGGGGGTTTCTTGTTTGCATTCTTCAGTGGATGTATGGTGAAGTTCAGCACATTTTCCAGCCACTTTTTAAACCTCTCTGGCGTACTATTCAGTGGGCTCACTATGTCAGAGTGAGAAGCCCATCTGAAATGCTGTTATTTGACTTGACAGGAACAGGACTGCTGACAGAGTCCAGAGACTACGCTGTGTCAGAGGAACACAAACAGACTGTAGGATAGATTCACTGTGTGAGGCACCCCCTCGCCCCTATGTTCACACTCTCTGATGGCCCTTTTTGACAGCCCTCTCACAAACAAACCAGTCATAGCAGGAAAAAAGAGATGCCTCATCATAAAACAATTTACAGTCACACGAAACAGATTTTCCAAGTTGTTACCTTTGTTGTCATCCATGCTAATTGTTTGGCTAGCATTTTTAGTAATGTTATACTATGCAAATTCCTACCTTTTTCTAAAAAGCGTTCAGTTTTATTGACCTCTAGCGCTTTTTTTTCTTAATTGGCTGCAGTGAAGTAGGTCATCGTTAAACTTGCCACTCACCAATGGGTGTGGTTTGTTACATAACCGCAGTGAAGTGCAAAATTGAGCCACTGGATGTCTCTAAAAGCATGTTTTTTGGATGACTCATCCTGCATTAGTGGTTCATCCTTTAATTTGTCCAATCATCTGTGAGTCATCATTCATCACTAACATTATTAGCTTGGCCATGTTAGGTTGTTGGGAAATGTTTGGGCTTGGAGATGTTATTGGAAATGCAGGTGGGGAATCAGTTGTGATCCTTTACCCCCACAAATTTCTGTGGCTCTCGAACGACCTTGTGCCAATTAAGTCTTTTTTTCTTTTTTTGTATTCAGATTCACGTAGATATATATTTTACAAAAGTTAAAGATGGTGTTAATGCATTCACTGTGTTAATCACACTTCACAGCTGAACAAAATGAAGGAGAGCATTGCTATGCAGGTACATCTCCACAGCTGTCTCTTCTTTGTCTGTCGATCAGGAGAGAAATACAAGAGACAAGGTCATCCCACTTCTCTACAATTTTACACAGTTTCCTTGTCCAATCAATACTCTCCAACATGGCTAAATCAGAGAGGTCTCATTCCCCAGTCACCTAATAATTGGAAGCAGTTAGCATGGAATATGGGACACGAGTAACAGGTCTGCTTCTTGCTTTTTCATTGAATAAAATCATGCTTTGTGATAAAAGCTCAAACTCAATGCTTGGAATGTTTTAGGTAAAAACAACAACGCCTTTTCCACTTCAGTTTGGGACATATTAACTTTTTTATTTGTCTAATTAAGGGCTTCTTGGTTTGGCAAAATACACAGAGTATCCAAATCCAATAAAGCATGCATTAATAGAAAATTTTTAATGCAGGAACTTCCATGTGACTATGTATCAGTAAAAGTTGATTGTTTTTAATAAGCTGAAAAATATGGGTTTGAAGTTTTTATTTGACTGGGAATAATGAATATCTACAAAGAAATGTCCCGGGTCTCTTGATCTCTGTACCTGTAAAACATTTTCTTTTCTGTTCTTTCACAGTTCTCATTTGATGTTCAGATTTTATTTGATCAGAAATGTTCCTAGTTTCCAGATGACTCTTAAAACTGCAAGTCTCAATACTCAGAAGTACTTTAAACTTTTTTTCACGAGTCTTTTTTTTAATGCAAGACAGCCTTTCACTCTTCAAAGTAATATTAACTTTTTTTATTTTGTGGGTCGACATATGTCTCCGGTGATTAGTACTGACTGTCTGACTTTGCATTGGGGGACTGAGGACTTGTTGCAGTGTTCTAAAATCCTAATGAGATTAGTGGTTTATTGGTGGGGCGAGTACAGGAAAGGTCATCCACTTTGCTAAAAGCACAGATGGCCATAGCATTCATTTGAGGAAAGCGCCATTCTCCAGGTGCCTAATTAGAATTATTAACATATAGTCAGTTTTAAATTAGATCTAGGTAATATTGAATTAGATACAGTATGAATAAAAGGTCAAATAAGTGAGTTACAATAAAGGGCTAGGTGTCTTGAGTCTTACCAACACGACAGAAAACATAGGTTGCTGTGGTGATATTTAATATTGCAAGCACATTTACGTCAAGAATTAGAGAACTACCAAGGATTCTTGTGATGGGTCATCCTCTCTGCTTTCATGCTTCTTGTAATTTCCCATTGTTAGCACTTGCATTCAAAAGTGGATATGCACATTTATGCTTTGATTATTATCATCTACATAATAGATAACTGATGCGACCTTGACATTCTGTCTCGGCGCAGTACCTCAGCAGTACTGTTTTATGTGTTCAAACAAACCTCCTTATTGGGAAATACATTTATTTTGGTAGATAAATGAACACCAAACCTTGTATTAGAGCGATTCTATCTTTAAATTACACTTCTGTGAGAATGTGAGTGCGTGTTCTGCATAATTATGCCCTTAAACAACTTCTGTTCAGAAGTGCAAATGTTGATACTGAGTCTGACTCAATCTTCTTGTCCTTGAAACCACTTAACTTTGTATATTCTAATTCTGAACTGCAAAGACGCACTTTGCACACGATAAAAACTGCTCACCTGACAAACATTGAAAGTGCTCAGCTTCCAAGGACAGTCCTGTTATGGTCATACAGGGGTAATTTCAAATGTTTTCAGCCTCTCAGTTAGGGGCCTTTACTCACTAGAGAGCTGTGCCATAATATGAGTTAAATTAGGATAATAATTCCTACCCCCCCAAAAGATTCATTATGGCAACCATTCCTGGAATTATACCAGAAGGAACTAAATCCCTTGGAGTTAATTTCAAATCGTGGTGTCACTTTTCGCAGTGATGCAACAGAGGAGTGCAGCTCGTCCAATTACCTGTTGACTGGTGATTTATTTGGTCACTTCTTTTCTCCTTCCATCCCCACGCTTACATCCTTCACTCACACTCCCTCATTCCCCCCTCCCTACTTTATCATTCTGCTTATCCTATATCCCGGCTCCTCTCGTCTTTCCATCTCCCCTCCGCTCTCTGTGTTTGGCCTCTATATCTCCAGCGCAGTAATGGTGCGGTTCACCATGCCGGGACTCAATAATGAAGCTGCTGCCCCAGAAAAGCCATGTTAATGTTGACTCTGAGATCAGATTCTGCTCCAAGACACACAGCGGTGACAAATGAATGTGCCAGATTGAGCCAACCAAGCTCAGTAAACAGCACGTATAGATTTGGGGCTTTGACTGAGAACTGGGAGATGAGATATTTTGCCAACAGATTATGGATATGAGAAAATAGAAATTCAAATGTACTCACCAGAGGATATTTGAATGAGCTGTTAACATAACTTTAACTTGTAGTAAATAGCTGAAAACTCTTAACTTTTTGGTGCATGTCCAAGTGGAGTAGTACATTGTGTTAATAAATGGGAAAGTGGAACTGCAGCTCCCTTAAGTATTGGCTCATCCATCTGTTTGTCAACAGCATTGACGAGCTGTCTGACTGCTCTGGCTTTGCTACTGTGACCTCCCTTGACCCCCTCGATCCGGTCTGACAGGCAGCGATGCGCTCTGTTAGTAGAAAGGTGTGTGCATCTGTCTGTCTTCTTCTGTGCTTAGCTGCATTTACATCTGAGGATTGGTTTGCCAGTGACCCCGGCTGATGTACATAGGCAGGCACAAGGAGTTTCCTACGTTTGCCATTCCCATGTTTCTCCTGTCAGACTCTGTCTGGAGCCTGCAGAGCAGCCATGCATGCCTTCCCTCCATCACCAACTATACTCTGTCTGTTATGCCCATCCATGTTCCTGTAGCCTGATGTATAATCCATTTAAGTACCTTCAAACTATATTAGGCCCATTTGAAATGTTTGTCCTCAGGGACATCCTAATGTAAAGCCCCACCGTGATGCTTTTAAGTAAAACTAAACCTGGTTTGGCTGCCAGGTACAATAATATCTAACCAAGCATAATATGTATTGCTGTTAAGTTCAGATTTTTGGATTCTATCCTGTCTAAGGTGTATTTTTAAACCAGGGGTTTCTCAAACATCACTGAAATGTATGTTCAATTTGGTTGCAGAACTCAACAAGTAACAAGCAGAGTGACCTTAAGGTGGATTAAGCAAGTGCGGTGAAGAAATAATAAATTTTGAATGTAAGCTTTCTAATTTAGTGTCACATTAGCAGAGCAGCCTCAGTGTTTTGTGTCTACACGGGCACAGTAATGTGATGTTGAATCAGAGCCCAGCACACAATCACTGCAGATTCACTTAAAACAAAGGGAAAAGGACTTCAGTTATAAAAAAAAATAAAAAAATGCTACACTGCCTGTGTAGAAATCTGAATTGATCAGTTTTGTCAGACTAACTCAGGGGTGACGGGAAAAAATGCAGCTGTAACACTTGTTAGATAAATACAGCTTTGCAAGTAAGGAAAACAAATTGCCATTGCTGAGAAAACTGTTATTTCACAACAGCAGTTTGTAAGCGCACTCTACATGCAGCTTGCAAATGTACCCAAATGACAAAGAAAAAAAGATCCTCTCTCACAAATAAAAAAAAAAAAGTGTTATTTATTTGTGTGTGTGTGTGTGTGTGTGTGTAGGTGTATTAACTCACACTTGGTGTGGGTAAGCACTTCTCCCAACTACTGATTGCTTGAATGTCAGGACTTTAGGGGTGAGAAATTTGGTGGTTGCTGTGCTACGCACAATCCCATGTAAATTCTCACTCTGTGGGAAACACTGCAGTGGAAATTGCGCACAATGATAAAAAGAAATGCTCTCACCTCATATGGCTTTGTAAAAGCAGGCAAGCTTCAATTACATTATTTAGCAATGGCTGCAGTGATTTATTCGAGCTCTGCTCCTCGGGGCTCACCTTTGACATCTAGTGTTTAATACCGTGAACGTGAGGTGTTTAGGGCACATAAACTGTGCAGAAACTGTCCTGTGCTACATGCTCCCATTGTAAACTGATGGACTTTTTGCATGCATATCACCCACATTTGGCAGCACATGTAAATTAAAAGCCTGTTGTAAACAGTGGAGCGAAATTTAGAATCCAATCATGAAAAAGAATGGCAGTTTTAATAGTTTGCTGGTGACTATGTGAACATTTCCTGTTGTTTTATAAACTCAGACTGTATTTTTTAATGTGTTTAATAAGCACTAGTAGAGTAAATTTAAATGCAAGTAGAGAGCATTTGTAAATTGGCAATTTTAACACCCTGGAATCTAATAGTTTATAGGTTTTGGGACAATTTGCTTATTTTTGGTCCTCATTTTCTGGTTTACCAGACCCAGTGTCTGCCCACAAAATGACACTGGGTCTGGTAAACCAGAAAATAATAATAACGACATCAAGTATCCATCTTGGAAAAGGAGGAGTTACTTTCAGTTTGTTTTTTTGTTTGTAGCAGTTGCAGGGCAATGGAACTTGAAACCCAGATATGAGATGCTGCTCGTTCTGCAGCACCCACAGCTAGGAAAGCTGCATCCGTCATGCAAAGATCATCCCCACCCTGTCTCTTTGAAGTAATGGCTTGGATCTGTGGAGGCAACATGGTTTCATCCAAACAATTTTTCCCCACAGAGAAACACAAGTATGAAAAGGTTGTGCTGCCACAGAGCTACTTATTGAAAAATGCATCAAACTCACTGTGCATGAAGGATGTGAAATGCTACGAGACCAGGTGTAACACGGCTAACTCGATCAATTTTCAATCAGGCCATGCTCCTCAGTCATTCATAATTCTTTTTAGCATGTAAGTGACTTTTGAATCTTTTCACACTGGGGGTGTGCGTAACTCATACCCCCTTTATGAAGAATGTCAACAAGTGCAGAAGAAGTTAATTAAAAGAGGCAACGTGTCATGCGGATAATGCTGATTTTCCCTGTGAAAAATAAAGTTAATTCATTTTGAATTTAATCTGCAATATGTGTTCAATTCAGGGTGTC
Source organism: Etia nguti (assembly GCA_015106755.1). NCBI lineage: Eukaryota > Metazoa > Chordata > Actinopteri > Cichliformes > Cichlidae > Etia > Etia nguti. The sequence goes on from VUQG01004106.1 coordinate 23,243, forward strand.
GGTTCCACTGATATTTGACCGACTCAATTACATTTTTTAAAAACTCCAGAGATTTATAGTGTCCTTTAACCTGACCATATGAATAATTTATTACTTTCAAGCAAAAGCCAAGAAACTCTTATTGGTACAAAACTCTCATGTAGATCTGTGTTTAGTCTTCAGTTTTTAAGTTGTTTTTTTTTTAAAACTTAGCTATACTTAGCTGTAGATACAGTGAGGCATTAGTCACTTGATTTAGGGGGCTGGTTTTTAAGGTGAAAGCTGTCAGTTTGTTTAGCATGGAGAACATGACAGAGAATTTATCATGACTTCTTCCGCGAAAGGCTTTCTATCTCTAAATATGGCAACTGATGAAGTTTTCCTTTCTGGGCTGTCATTGGCACTTTGTCCATTCTGGGGCCAAAAAACACCTGTCCAGGCTGTCACTTACTAAAGTTATGACATCACGAGGCCCTTCATAAGGCCCCTCCATTGTTTTGAAGTGAAGGCACATCAGTTTTATGGGCTCCAGTGCCCAGCGGATGATTTGTGAGTGCTATTATCCCCTGAAATCGCTCTGGAAAATGGCTCCAGTGTGAAGATAGGAATTGGTGACAGAGGGAGTTGGGGTGGGCGGAGGGGCTTGGTTGGTAGCATAGAAGTAGTCAAGTGGTTGTGTTTGTATCCAGTAACAGCAAGATTTTGTTCCATTTTTTTTAATAGAGAAAAAAATCTACCAACACATTTTCTGGTTAAAAAACTAGCTTTCTTTAAAAAATAAATGAAAGCACTTCATGAAAATGACGTCCAGCAATTAGTAACAAACTCATGGCTGAGAAGTTGAGAAGGAAATAGAAAAAGAGAGAGAGGGTGAGCATGTGAAAGGAACAGGGGGCGGGAGTGACCAATAACCTAGTTACAAAATCAGCATGCAAGCACTTCATCTTTTTCTTCACATAGAAGCAGTGCAAACAGGTTTGACTGCCATCCAGCTGACAGGGGAAGTTTTCATTTCCAAGCTTGACTAATTCATTATAAAGCCATCTGAGTGCCAGAACTCTCTGTTGTTATAACTTGAATCTAAGAAACATAAACTGCTGAGTATTTAAAATATTAATTTCACACTCCCCCACCTTGTAGGTATGCAATATGTATCTCTTTAGGAATTCACTTCACTGACCATTTACCACGAGTGGTTCTGTTTGTCTGAAGCTTCCTCCGTCCTAGCAACAAAATAAGCAGATTGCTGATAAGAAATGCTCATTAATCAGGTCTGTGCAGCAACTGAAGCTGTGTGCCATCTATTTTCCTTTCAAGAGTTTGCTCTTCTTTTCAAAACTCAAAGTCGTGCGAGAACAAAAAAACGTGAATCTGTTTGCAGGAAAGCATCGCCACAAGCTTTCATAAAACCAGCTGCCTGCACACAATACGTGGTCAAATGTTAAGGTTATCAGTGGAGTCCAGAAGTGAAGGAGCCCCTTCACCACTCTGCTTTCCACACCTGCACTGAGGATTTGAGTTCACTGGCAAAGCCCTCTATGACAGCGCAAAGCCATTCTGCTGGACGGAGATAAAACGTAATACTAAAGAAAGTTAAATAATCAATTCCAAAGAAATGCCTGGGTATTAATCTAGAGCAGACCGCAGGATGGTACCTCCCAGGGGATTGCAAGATGATTTGCAGAGGGATTTAGGAGATGATTCACAGCCTGTGAAAAAGTTATATACTAATATTTTCTAAAATACAAACATTTTATCACGTTTTGATTCATTCTTAAATTTGTACGATGATATGTGCAATTTCTCTCCGCAAAAAAGAGGAATTGTTCTTCTCTACAGTGACCCTATTGTCACACTGAGTGGGCACATATTTGTTAAGGCAATATTATCAAAACGTGTAGACTCTCTTCAAGGTAATGTAAAGCTAAACTGTTTGTCATTTTGTCTTTAAGCAAGTTGGATGTGTCACATTAGGTAGACACCTTTCCATTCACTAGAAGAAAATACAGTATTTTCTGTACAGCCTAACATTGCACTCACAGATGTGCTTAATTTAGTATAATTCTTCTGACCAGAGGATTGTACTGGGTTCACTGGCTGGGAACTAAAACATCATTACTGGTGTAATGAAGTGCAATTCATTTACAGATATACGCATGATATAGTGAAAAATTCTAGTTCTGTTATTCTCTTACCTGTTGTTGGCTAAAACTTTAGTGCATTAAAAGCATTGATACATTTTGCACCTTATAGTAAAGCTGCATGTGGGCCACGGATTTGCATGAATCAGTGGGAACAACTCCATCTGCCAGAAGTTATATGTTAGTTACACTGTACACTAATAAGCATTTAATGATCCACCAATCTCACTAGGAAGCATTTTGGTCTCCCAAGATTTTTTTTTCCAACTTCATCTACTTTATCTTTAAATCTTGACTCATTTCTGTATTTAAAAAAAAAAAATTTTTGGCACCCTGAGTTCCTTCCCTCTCTTCTCTTCCCTTAATGCTGTGGGTGCACAGGTACATACACGTAGAAATAATTTAGAAGCACTGTATGGCTCACAACGAATTACTGTGATCTTGCGTTTTACAGGTTACCACTTTTGAGTAAGATGTCAAATGCCTTTTGTCCATGTCCTTTATTCGCACTATTCCCCATGAAAGCGGCTCCATGGGGAATACTGAATTGTGACATTATCAGCAAATGCTGGTAAGGTTGGTTAGGGAGGAGTATAGCGCAAATGCTGATACCTAGTAATAAGCAGCCTGGAGCCAGCCTCAAGTGGCCCTCAAGAAGAGCATTTGTTTTAAACCACATGTGGGGTGGTTGATATTCAGTTGATGTTACAGTCCCATTCAGTCAATTCAGCAGAGAAAATTGGTGCAAGAAACGGAGAAAAGAATCATATTTTTAGGAGAATAACAAGTATGCATGGCATAAATGCTGGCGGAGTGCTACATCAATACTACTTCAGAGTGTGAGAGGTAGGTTATTGGCATTCCCATGTGTTTGTGTTTAGCTTTCACTATAGCCTTGGTTTTGCTGTGTGAGAGATAGTGGTGACCCTTGATGATTCACTGTGTATTAGCAAAAGTTCTATCAGCTGTCATTAAATGCTGATTTGAAAAAGCAAGAAAAAAAATATCTGCAACACCTAATATAAATCTATGATAAGGGATTTAAAGGCTTGATTTGAAAAGCTGCTGATACCACATGAAGGTAATACTTCTTTAAAATTGTTACTCGTAATCCACCAAAAGGATTATGGTGCCGAAGAGTAGTATAAATGTATCTTTTAGCTTTCCTAAACCAGCAAAAGGATGAAAAAGGATGTCAAATATTTTTAAAAAGCAATGAATTTAATCCACATGCACAAGCCATTAACATAATTTTGCGAGACAGCAAATAATTTCTGTCTGCTATATCTGCTTAAACCCTGCTTTTTTAGAAATATTCCCCAATGCTTGACTTCTTTAGAGGGAATATATAATCTAAATGACCCTTGCACATGCACACCTTTGATCGTGCATCGTGTGCTGCTTTGCTTATATGTTAAAAAGAATCCCGGAAGGTTCTCACAGTGCTGTAGTCAAATATCTCAGTCATGTTTCTGGTCTAGGGATACAGGATTAAAACCCTAGTGATACTGTATACAGGGTTTATTCAGTTACCTTGCAGATTATTTTTAAATAAAAGCAAAGTGAAGTCTCATCTTATCTCTTTGGATGTGATCTCCACCTCCTGTTTATTCAAATCTTATTCTCTCTGTAGTTGGATAACTCTTGCTCCGTTCTCTATGAAGGCTCACCCTGAACTTTTAAGTCCAAATCTTTTTCATCCTTTTGTAAAATTCTGAGCCTGACCAAGGAAGTAGATTCAACTGAAAAGATGATGAATGGTGTAAAGGCCCATTTTTCAATAGCAAGGATTTGAAAAAGCTGATAGAATGGATTTCTGTTTATTGCCAACCTTTAGAATTTTTTTTTTTTTTTTAATCAAAGGAGCAAAGAGTAAATTAGATTGCTTATCATTTATGTTGAAAGAAAAGTTGAATAAACCTAAATATTTTATTTTTCTGTTTTTTTAACTGTCATCTTTAATCTCTGTACAGTAGTGTTTAAACCATAGGCGGTGTTCACAAACTAATCTCAGGCAGACTTTTCCATCTGCAGATTTTGATCTAATCTTTCCCTTTTGCTTGCAGCCTGAGAGCTAAAACAAGCAAATTGTTGTTATTTGCTATACTGGCTCTTCCTTTTCACTCAGTGAAAACCTAACACAGTGAACAAGTACTTTTTTGTTTTGTTTTTGTTTCGTTTGTTTTTTTTAAAAACTCAGACAAGAAGCATAACACCTGGAAGGAAAGAGAAATCCGACCTCTTATTGGGAGGTTATTGGCAGCAACATCAAAGGCTCTTCTCTGTCTGGTCTTTTTAAAATCACCAGCAGTTCGAAGTGCAGGTAGCTCTTAAACTCCTTAATAGATCAGTACCTGCACATGCAGCAGCTCATCATTACAATTGAAAAACACTACAATTTTGGCTAAGAATGCATAGAAATATGATTATTTCTACCAGTTGTCTGAGGTAATTTTTCACCCTTCGTTTAATGTCAGTTTTAAAGTGCCGTGAAAATGTAGTGACACGCTTTTGTCTTGACTTTGAATCACCGTGACAGTTAGATGGAGTTTCTGAGTCGAGTCAAAGTGACAAGTTTGTCCAATGATGTGGCGCTCAATGTTTTGATGTCTCAAAATGTGATGGTACCAGTTCAGCCTTTAAGCACAAACCTCAATTCCTATCGGGTTCCAGTGAAGAGTAGTGCAAACACCAAGTGATGGAGATGACATAGTCAGAGATCCTGAGAACCAGAATTTCTTAAGGTTAAACAACACTGAGCAACATGACCAAAGCGATACCATCAGCAAGAGCTGCAGATATTAGCTTGTACAGTGGCTAGGAAAGCAAAAAATATAATAATAATAGGTTTACAACAATAGAAACCTATGAAGGTTCCTTGCTTATTTAAGAATTGCGACAAAAATTTGTACTGTGCGGGAACTATACAGTTAACAATTAAATGTCAAAACAAATGTTTTAACCTCTACAGTTTTCAATGTATTTTCTGTTACGTATTTGCCAACATATACACAAGTGTCACTATGTCTGCAAAACAGACTGGTGGTTGCACTGACCCACGCAGTTAGCTTGTCTAATCGTGAAGCACAGGCATTAAGTGCAAGAGAAAATGGAAATTTAAGTAAAGATGTTATCTATGCTAGGACAGTTTCTCCTAGACACACTCAAGCTTGTTTTGACAACAGTTAGCTTTTGAACATGTTCTGATACTTCTGAAATATCGCTCCCATGGAAAAAAAAAAAGGCTTCTTGTCTCACATTGATCCTATTCTGAGCTCTTAAAATGTTCCAGATTGTTTCTCCCACACCTTCATGAAAGAATTCTTTTTTTTCTTAAATGTTCTTCCTGTACTTGTGTCAGTGTGCTAAAGTTTATATCACATTTTCTTGAATATTTTTTATTACTTGGGGATGATGCAGAAAGCAGACGTGAAAGCTGTACATGTATATATATTTTGTTGGTTAAAGGATGCGGTGTCTATTAAGACACCAGCATCCTCATGTATTTATTTATTCTAGTTTATTTTATTTTTTTGATAGGAACTTTGTTACACTGTAGGAAAGGCTTCACAATACAGCAATTTACTTGCAATAAACTCCATATTTTGCAGTATATGAAACATTTTTTAGTCATTTTTTTCATTGTTTTACTGGCTTCAGCTAGAAAAAAGTGGTTAAACCCCAAGCTCCTCTTGTTCACATTTCCTTAGGCAAGACACAAGTTACCCCGCGGTGCTCTGTTTCCATAGATTCCATATAAAAATGAAAAAATCCCCGAAGCCAAAAAAGTAGTGCTTTAAATCTCAAATTACCAATAGAGGGTGTCTCCGTTGGTTGTAAAAAGGACCTGCACATGTATTGAAGTCTATGTGGAAAAAAACTGTAAAAACATGTCTTGATCAGTTCGTGATCGTTACTTTCAAGTCTTATTGACTACAATATGACTCTTTGTAAATTGTGGTCCCTACTGAAGTCAAAAAAGAAGGATAAAGCAGTGTGTGCTTTACGCCTGGACTATTGTGTGACTGAGAAGTCACAACAAGTGTGTACAATGGTGCAGAGTTGCTCAGTTTCTTAGTCAGATCCACCTCTCGCTCGTCACACTGATCTGAAAACACCAAGATGGTAACAATGAAAAACACTTAGTCCTTCATAAACCGATGGGTGATAGTGTCAAGACCAGTGAGATCATGTCTCTTGAACGCGTCGCAATTTTTAATAATTAGTTTCTACTACAGTCTTTCATACTTTCAAACCAAATTTAACCTGAGCACATCCTCATTAAAATCCTGTTCATTTCGCTTGCTTCTCCAGTTCTTGAGTTAATTTAATCTTATATCCATTTTAGTTATTACTTCCTATTTGAGCTGAGACAAAAAATACTTTCATACATCTCTATAGACAAAGAACACATTATCATCATGAGCAGTAGCACAATATTAAGACACGTTGCAGTTCTCAACTAAATACTTGAGTAAATTAACACACATATATAACTGGGTGATTGGCACACATTACACCAAAGCAAGACAGACACTGATTCCAAAATCCCACAAGCAAGTAATCAAAATGAAAAAAAAAAAAAAAAAAAAAATCCTTCAGTGGTTTATCTAATTAGTGCCATTAGCTCCGAGTTGCACTGTCGAGACATATTGTAGAGGGAGAGCACACGCCAAGGCAAACGGCAGCGCAAACAGCTAAGCAAACTCCGTGGTCTAATACCGTATCCTTTTGCCCTGAGGTTAAACAGATCCACTAATCTTTCTCCTTGTTTGGTCTGGGCTTTGCACTCATCCAGGCAGCACCCACAGCAATTGATGGCAGCACAGTCAATGCTCTACTGTCTTTCAAGCTGAATGATTTGGCTCAACATGTAGGTGCAAAAACATCCACCTACTGATAATATGATTGATGTCTGCATTAGTCAGGATACAGTATGATACTTGTTACTTGGATTTCTTAATCAACCAGAGGAAAACATTCACCAGATGGGCATGCATATCGATCTATAATGTATCCTGGAAGCATATGACTCTTTATTCTAAAGAGATGAAAAAGCATTAGAAGACTGATGCATTGGCGTGTAAACAAGCTGACAGGCAGCTTTTCAGACAGTTACATAATAAAGACTTTTTATCCAGACACATCGCCCCCAACTGGGATGTTAGCTGAGAGCAGATAATGAAGAGCCAGTGTAGATGTCCACTGAGATCTATGACCGCGTTTAGACGTATAGAAGCAGCCTCTCATTCCTTTCTAACATAATGCTGATGTTGCAGGAAAGCAAGAGTCCACACTTAAAGGAGGGCCCTGGCAGTTTCAGTCAGGGGACACCAAGTACTAGGAAACTGCATTATAGACCTTCCCTTCTGAGTATTTAAAAATGGAAACACTGGGAGGCTTGTTTTATTGCTTATGCTTTCGATGAGATCTCTCCAAAGCGCTTCCGACAGTTCATAGCAGTGTGAACATGTTTTTGTTAGAAAATGCCCTCTTAAGGGGAGTCTTGTGGAGATGCAGATGTCACTGGACATAAAACAGCAATTTCAGGATGGGGTATTCTGAGGTGATGCTGTGATAAGTGAAAATGTGATATGAATGGTTTAATCTCTGTGGATATCAAATGTAGCTTGGTATCCACCTGTCCTCATTTCCTTTAATGCGCATGCATTTCCTTCTATGTGCATTTCTCTATGTAGGCAAATTGTATTATTTTTTATGTCCATGTGACCTGTAGTGAGCTAGATTCATAATAATGCACAGCCAGGCCTGTGGTCAACCCTAATCGTGGTCAAATCTCTTCCATCTGATGGTTACTGTGTTAAAAGATAGAGAACTGTCTGCCGCAATAAGATGTGGCTGAAGTCCGACTGCTGAGGAAAAAAGGTGCTTGAATGCTTCCTTTCTTATCTCCCTTAGCAGAGAATACACAGGACTATCCATAAGAAAAGGAAAGGGGATAATGCCGCCTCACAATTCAGAGCAATGCACCATCTGACAGTTCACAAAAACAAACGATCAACATGACTGACAAAGGATGCAGATCTTCATGTAAATTACTGATGTGTTTCCATCTCTTTGTATAACTTACTAAGATACTTATATGACTGAACTTTTAATAATATCTTTACTTTACAGGTTAACTGTGAGCTTTAATTTGATTTAGTAAAACCAGCTTTTTATGAAGTTGTTACTTTTGTAAGATGATCTAGAGATTTTGTATATATGTATAAAGACTGCTATATCAAAATGATCAAAGTAAAGTTGAGATTATTTTGCGCGTCAACTCTGCTTTAGTTAGGTCCTCATTTTAAGCCTTCCTTTATTGCCAGCCTTTAGGATTATCATTAATTAGTTTGACTTCAGTCACAGATACTGAGAGCCTTAATAAAGGCAAAAGTTTAATTACATCATCTCTTCATCGACACAATATGAGTGGCAAAAATGAAAGCAACGACTCTTATTTCACTTTTACATTTGGTAAATTACTTTTTTTTTTGTCTATTTCAACATTGGCAATACAGGAATATTTTTTGACTTATAACTTCCATAAAACAACATGCGAAAAACACATGTGGCAAAGTATCTAAGATGCACTTTTTGTAGTCCATCTTCAAAACATGGTTTGCACTACATTCCAAATCCCCATCAACATCTGCCATTACATAATTAAATCCTTATGAATCTTTAAGTCTTTCCTTGACCTCGTGAAGTTTTATATTGGTCAAAAAAAAATGACAAAAATGTCATCCTTACATCCATCCTTCCAATTCAGGGTCATGGGGGCTGGAGCTGATATTAGGTGAGATGCATTCAAATTCACACCTAAGGCCAACTGAGAATCATTAGTTGTCCTTCGACTGTGGAAGTACCCCGAGAGAACATGTAGCCTGAGAGAACACAGAAAGGCCAACAGGTTGAGACCCAGACCCACCTTGCTTTTGAGGTAACAGTAATTACCACTATACTATCAACTGCCCAGGAAATAGATTTTTTTTTTTTTTTTTTTCTCTTCAACCACAACCCATAAACACAAAGAACTTTGAAATGACTCTACTATACTACTCTCTTATGTCTCAGTGTCATTTATTATTTTCTTTTCTTTATCACGTTTCTTATTATTGTAATTTTTCGCTTTTTATGATGTTTAGAAAACTGAATGTACAGAATATCCAGCCAGCAAATCCTGAGTGCCATGCCTCTCTTTTACCATGTCAGGACCTAACCCAGCAGTGACCATGGATACCACAGTTTGCCCTGCACCACTGCAGGAGTCCATCACTGTAATCTATATGCTAATACTGCAAACTACCTAGTTTAGCCTGCACCTACTGTATCAATTGAATAAAATAAAATAGTTGATCAATTTGCTGTAAAAACAATTTCTCTATATGAAATAATGAGATAGCATAACTAGCAACACATCACTGCGATTAAAAAATAATAACATGAAAAAAACTAACAATAATACATTTAAGCTTTAAATTTCCGAGTTTAGTTGTGTTACGATTGCAAAGAAAGCTACATTTGTCATTTCTTAATTATCTGACTAATTTCTAAATTAGGTCGCTGACTGATCTATACAAAAAAAAAATCACAATGCTTGTAGCCAAAGGTGGGAGATTTTTTTTTTTAGATATTTTAAGGTTTTAAAGGTTAAACTGCAACAGATTATTGCTGTTATGTTTGGATCCCCAAGAGGTTTGTCAGTCCCAAAGATAACGGCATCTGCTGCCTGTCACATGCTATTCTACTGACAACTGCTGGCAGCAACACACAAAGAAAGCTAGTGTAAACAATGAACAATGTAAAATAACAATGTGCTTCAGTAAGTGATACTGAATATAAACTTGAAAGGAAAAAACAGAGTACCTTAAAAAACACATTTATATTTTGTTTCTCAGGCATTCTTTACACCTATGATGCAACCGGTAAATATATATTGTCTATGTCCAGTAACTGGTGTCATTAGAAAATAAACTTCAAATATACATACATACAATATACACCCTTCCACGCCACAAGCTGGAAGTTATCTGAACAATAACCATAAATGGTATTCTTAAAATAAAATAAAATAAATAGAGACAAATTCCTATGAAATGCTAATCATGAACACTTACAATTACAAACAATTGTAACCTCTGTATTAGTAAGACAACACACGTTGCCACTACTCCAAAACTTCAGAGGAACAGGAACACAAAGAGCCTGAGGTGTTGGCTTGGTCTGATTTTTTTCTTTTCACTTGCTTTTTACTTTTGGTTTCGCTACTATTTGGTTAGCTTTATGCTTTAGCTTAAAATGTGCCCCCTTACAACATTAATCCTGCATGAAGAAAAATAGTCAAATTGACTGCGTTCATGGTAAGCTTCTGTAAGTAGCACTTGGTAGTTGCAGACCCATCTCACTACTGCCAAGGCACTGACACCAAATGAACATCTAATGCATATCTGGCAATAAAATCCTTTCACAATTCCCAAAGGATCCGCTGCAGGTGTCACAGTTACAGGAAATGACACCCCTGCGCAGTCCTGTACAGACTGTGATTGGCCAGGTATTTATGCAATAGATGGTTTTGATGTGATTGACTGGTGTAGCTATATTTCAAGAACAGACACAACCATCTGAAATTTTTAGTTGCGTAATCAGATGTAAATGTGATTAGTAGACAGCTCTGCCTTCTTGCCTTACATAAAGAATCAAATTAGATCATCCACACAATGACAAGAAGTTTGAAGATTCCAACCATAAAATGTAAGGTTTGCGATATTCATGCAGCTACAGAAGATTTGAAGAATAATCCTGGCTATCCGAACAGACTTGCTAAACAGACAACATTTTTTTTTTTTTCCTGCATCTTTGCAGGGCTTAGACAAGTGTCGGGATGTTACAGTCCACTCAGTGTAGAAGCAAGTCAGGAAGTGTGCTCTTTACCAAATGTTTAGTTCTTCTCAGTGATGACAGTCTGCTAGACAGGTTGGTCACTCTATTAAATCAGAGTTCCCCCTCCCCAGAGGCTGAAGTAGTTCTTGGGAGATTAAGGTGATAGAGTGTGAGTAAAGACAGCTGCCTGGGTCATATGCCCAGGGAGAACCTAGACTGCATTTTTATAACCTTGATGGCCCTTTTTACTGACATATACAGTAAGCCCACTGCTTGGAGCATAAAAGAAACTTACCTTAGGTCATGCAAGACTACAGTAAGCCAGTCTCAGCTCTATATGTTTAGCCTTACAGAGCATTTATCCAGAATTCTCAGATTTGTTGATGAAGGATTTAAATGGCTGTTGGCCAGGAAGATTACAATCCCCATCCAAAGCTACATATTAGATGTTTAAAACCCTTATCATCGGACAATTTTGTGAATAATTTCCATCGTGTTATAATGCAGCAGAATTGCTAGGAGCCTTCAAATCATTTTCCTACATGATTAGAGAACACTGAAGCACACTTAAGTTTATGCAATGTCTGATCAGACTAAAGGCTTTTCCTATTAGCATAATAAATGAATTAGAGCACCAGAGACAAGGATCATTAGGCAGATTTTCACCACGGGGAAATAATTTGGCCAATGTATTGTCTAACTGTTTGAGACAACAGTGGTGTGTCACCCAGCCTCAGCATGTTTCACCCTCCAGCGTTCCCGAAATCTTCCCATCACTAAAAGCCCTGGTGGTGCTTGGATTCCGCTAAAATTCGCTTCACCTCACCTGTTTTGTTTTAAACGTGGGGGTCCTATGATTTCTCTGCCATCTTCCGTTTTGTGATTAGTCAAAACACGACTGACACGGTGCAGACAGTAATGCGTCCATGCAGCGACATTCCATAAACCCAAGTTGTTATCATGATGCTACATCTTTTCAGCAACACAGACTTAGTGTACTAAACATTGTGGCCTCAGGGCTCAGGATTTATCCTATTATCACCTGCTCGTGTCTTCCCCTCCCCTTGCTTCTTAAACTAAGGTCTCTTCCACAGTTCAAAAGAAGGTATTTTATTTATCTATTTTTTTACATGCTTGCCCTTCATATACTAAAGACACAAGCAGCAGATGTTATTTCCATGAAGTGTACAAGTCTTCGTTAGAGAGATTTTGAAACTGCGTGGGTTCCTGTGAGGAGTTCTGTGTAAAATTTACACACATGAGGTGGGCCTGTTAGTGTCCATATGGGTGAGAGTGCTTCAGCACTCTGGGATAATGGTCTTAGAGGGCTATGGCTGCCACAGAGGGTGCGAACATATAGTGAACTCAGGCCACAGTCATTTACATCAGAAGCAGTCAGATCTATCGTCATTTTCTTTGGTTCTCATGCTGGATGTGTGCATTATGGATAATGAGGATTATAGGTCTCCTGGGACTGAGTACTGTATAATTTACAAAGTGGTCTATGACACCTTTCTGCCCTTGAAACAGCACCACTGTCTTAGGACAGAGACTTGAAGAAGTGCTGGGTTATGAGCTAAAGCTCATTTAAGTCCTAGCAGATACTTTAGTTTGATTTTTGACTCATAGTTACAATTAACAAGTTTTACATTACGCCACCACCAGCCTCCACTCCAAAACAACAACATAACGAAGACAAAGAAACGCCTGCATCAGTCCCGTCCCCAAATGTGTTCGGATGAGAGGTAGTGTCCTGCAGAGAAGCAAGCAGAGTCCTTGATTGCACAGACGGGACATTCTCATTAGAATGGCTATTTTAGAAAATACGGGTGCAGCAATATGATGATTTTGCTCCTGACAGCATTAAGTCCACTGAAATTGCTGCATTTTTTAGGCACGACTTATCTCCAAGATTCCTTGTGAACATTCATGGGAAAAAATTCACTGCAACACTATAGTCGCCAATAATAAAGACCATATCAGAATGGTTGTTGATTCCTGTAGTTCCCTTTTTTTCTTTGTTAATATTTTTTTAAAGGTAGCTTATTTTTTTATTTATTTCTACTATTGATAAAATGATCTTTACAATTATAAACAGGGAGTGACAGTAATATATTGAAAATGGAGTTTAATTTAATTAAAAAAAGAAATGTCAGAGATGGAACTGAGGATTGATTTAGGAACGTATTTATGTGAAGATACTGTACATGCACATCTTTCACTTTATTTATGTTTCGTGTTCTATTATGTGGATGGATAAAAGTAAGTTTAAAAAAAAGAGCGGTATAAATCAAGAAGGTGTTGTATTATACAACTGTGTTGTATTGTACAGGCTCTGTTCAGATGGAAAAACCTCCCAAAAGCCTTGCTATGTCTGGTCATCGATTATTGAGTTTTGAAAAATCCTCCAATACCTGCATTCTGTCTTGATTTGGAAGGGTTTCTATTGCTCATTCTGTTTCATCTTTGTTTTTGTGCAGTGGCCATGGCTATTAACCATGAAGCTGGAGCCTGATCAGCCAGTCTCTTCCAGTCAAACCAAGCTTCTCTGGTGCTACACTAAAGGGACACTCAGAATATGTCAACCGAGCATGAGAAAGCCCAACGGACTGCTTAACGCTTGCTGTAAGTACGGATGCACTCTGACTCTGCAGTGATAGAAAGTTCACTTATTACTGCGACCAAGCCAAACCCCAGGAGAGATTAACTCATCCTCAGTTCTGATTTTCAAAACGAATCATTTCCAAATTATCACCCATCTGTTCCAATTGTGTCGTGAAATATCTCTTCCACTCTCTAAACTCTTGTCTGTTTTTTTAATAACCTACATTTTTCTGCACTGAATTTCTGAGCTAGCTTAATGCACAGACTACCCTTGAAGCATTATTAAAGTGTATGTGTGACATTTTTCTTACGTTCCAAGAGTATTACCAGAATTACATATGAGCTCTTGAACTAAAGAGGAGAGCTCACCTTCTCTGTGTACAGTCACACTGAACCCTTGAGCAAAGACTCAAAATTCAGAACAGGTAAGTTTTCATTCATGGTACCAGCTCTCTACCATTATTTTTCTTTAATCTAATTAAGGTTTAAGGTTTATGACCTTTGACTTTACTGGTTTTGCTTAGACTCGGTGCTCTTATCAGCTTCATTTCTAGCAGCAAATTATATTTTTTTAGAAATAAATTGATAAATCCCACATTAACACTGAACAGCTGACAGAAATGTTTAGCAACTAGATGGTTAATATAAAGAGAAATTTAGCAGTTCCCTCGAGAGTTTGAAAGAATGCTTCCAAGTTAATGCTGATTTGTTTATTGCCTGCTCTGTAAACATCTGCTTAGTTATAACCACATAAGGCATTAATATGTCTTTTTTGTGTTGCTTCCTTGCCCACACTATCCACTGATGTAGCTTTAAGATAAGTGACTGTTACTTAAAGCAGATTTATATGAAGAGTTCTGACATCTCTGGTCGTGTTAAGACTGCTGCTTCATCGCTTTAGCCAGTTTATTAGTTTTACAGCTGCGAAACCACAAATATTCAGCTTTGTTGACTCCTTGCAATGCAGTTGACACCTGCTTTTCCTGTGATCAGAGGCTGGAGCTATTGCTTCATCAGTGACACTCATTTAATGCCCCTGTGTTTGAAGACGTTTTATAATTGTGTAGCATGTTTTCCCTGTCAGTCTCCCTTAATATAATATTTGCATATATGACTAGACAAGAACATGTTTCTGAGGCTGTGCGTCATGTTCAGAAGTTTCAAAAGCCATCAGATCAGATGTCAGTCTGCCGTGCCAGATGAGCACTTCAGACAAAAAGGACACCATGTATAGCTATGTGCAAGTACTTGATATCAACAAGCTCACTTCTCATTCGAGGGCTGCGTGCGGACATTATCAGCAGATGTGGCATCCGCACGTACTCACACATACTCACACCACTGTTTGATGCCGTTCCCCTAACAACACTGTCAAGAGCTCTCCCTCTACATCATAGCGATGCTGTCCAGAAACATATCTCAAATGGAGTTGCGGCTCTTTGAACTGTGATTTTGTGTTGATGTGTGCGTGCACTTGTCTGAGTGACTGCATATCCGTGTCTCTCATTTGCATGAGAGTTTGTCTCTTTGTGCAGGCGTTCTTGTGGTTAAGTGTCTGTACAGTCATCCATTTCGTTTTTGTGTGTATATTTGTTTGCAACAGACACCCAAAGGACTGTCAGGTCAGTTGAGTTTCAATTGAGCCAAATCCCTGGCACAGATTAACAGAGAAGGGTAGTGCCAGCCTGTGAGGGCAAGAGTAGTGGGAGCAGTCATACCAATTAGGAACCAGCAACCTGGCCACCCAGCCCTGCACTTACCCTGCCCGGCTCAGGATAACAGAAGCGACACACTAGCACAGACACATAGGCATGCATGGGGATGTGCTCACTACATGCCCACTTATAAGTTGGTAGCTAATACATATGCAACAGTGCGCCAAACACCATCCATTAGCTCCAACGGGGGCTTGAGAGCGCTGCTAGAAGTGTCAAATATGCATGAGAGAGTGGAGGTCTGTGTCTCATAATCCCCGAGGCAATTAATACAATCGTTTCCAGGGCCAAGCACCTATGTGCACACATCTAACCGCTCTATGGGCTTGTTGAATTTTTTAGGTAGACTAATTTACAGATACGTTGGCCAGAGGCTAGCTTTTATTGATTGGACCCGTCTGGAAGCCGACGGCAAGCCATACATTGAGAATTCTCTACAGTGATGTATGAGGCTGTGGGGACAACACATTCACACTGTAAAACACTGCTGGAAAACTGTGTTTAAAGATAAAAAGCATCCGCTCCACATACTTGTGCTGTAGCAGTGATTGAGCTGTGATGCAGTGTTTGATTTGCTAAATTGAGTTTAGGTTAAATAGCAGTTTAATTGTTTAATTATGACAGGCTGTGAAATCGTTCTCCGCTGAGACTCAAACCATGTAAAAATCTACAAAACACAAACATGACGTTTGTAGACACAACCGTCACAGAGAATTCAATTTTTAATTTATTTTTTTTTTGTTTCCATTGCACTGCCGGTCCTGCAGAGACACTCCTGCAGAGTGTGGCGTCATCTTCAGTGTATTGTAAAGCATTTAATATTACCTCGCTTTTTGTTGTTGCTCCTGCAGATGTTTTAGCCCCCCAGTCAAATATTGATTGAAAATACTCGGCCCAGTATGAGGCGAGGGGAGGGCTGATATTCAGAGGCGTTCAGTTGGTGGGGAAGCATTATTGATTGCACTTAAAGTGACAAGATGGAGGAGGCCCACTTTGACACATTATCCCTATTGCTGCCAACAGACAAAGCGCGGGCCAGAGGAGCAGTGCCGATTGATTGGTGTGATCATGAATGCCCTGAGACCCATGAATCAGTTGTCCAACCTATGCTGCTTAAAAATAAGTCAACAATTTTTCATGACAACATTGTACGGTAAGGACTGGCACCCTATTTGATTTAAGAAGGCAAGCAAATACTGCGGTAATGAATGGTCTTCATGCACATCCTGACAAGCCGAAAAGTCCTCACACCTCTGGCAATAATACCTAGTGTGTAAAGCTGGTTTGAGAAGGCTGGTATTGTGGGCAGCTGGTTCAGGCATCTATGGGATTTTGTTGTGCATAATTCACTGGTGAGGCATGAAGCTGATATAGCCTCTCCCAGTCTTATGATCATCCATCAGGTAAAATTGCTTTCTTCTAACATTAGGCTGTCAACGAGAAATAACAAATGTAGCCATGCAGAGCAACACATGATTACAGGGTAATAATGCCCCGAGGTCAGAGGAATGTGACCTCATTCAGAGTAGTTTGTTGAGGGAAGCAAGAGAAAAACTAGTCAAATTAGATGAAAAGTCACCAGGGAATGGCTCATCTTGCTTTGAGGTGACTGCTGTCAGGAGGCCCACTAGTTTTTTTAAAATCACTGTAACAGCTTGTTTCATATAATTTAAAAAACATGCATTTTTGACTATGTGCTTAAAGAAAGTAGTCGAGCAAATATGAGCTTTGACCACTGCTCCAAAACATCTCTTGCCAGTAGCAGAGGGCTATTTTGAGCCACATCTTTGCTCTGATTGATATTGTGTAAATCCATCACTATAATCTTCCAGGAAATTGCACAGGCATTTCCAGAGGTCTAATCGAGATATGGGTTCGCTGTCAGATTGAGTAGGAGTAAGAATAAAGAGGAAAATTAAGGAGAGGCGAGACAGATGGAATGAAGGCGTATATATTCAAGTTGCACATTTTTAAAAGTAAAATATAAAGAGATGGTTGGGAGGGTTGTGATGGGTTTGAGGAGAAGGGGAAATTAATAGGTAAACAAGATATAGCAATTTAAAGGAGGGAAAAGGGAAAAAAATGTTTGACACGCTTCAGTGATCGCAGATTCTTCCATCCCAATGTGCCTCTTCCTCTGTGTCGCCTGCAGGTCTCTGGTTTCCATGTGCTGCATAACCAATTACCCATGACAATAAGATAAGGAAAGCCAGCTGCAAATGATTAACATGCACTAAACAAACACCTATTGGATTCATGAGACAAAATTTGGATGCATGTAAAAAAAAAACCAACATGTGTAGGCATATATATATATATATATATATAGATAGATAGATAGATAGATAGATAGATAGATATAAATTTTCCCTCAACAAATTTAAATAAAGAAATATAAGAGCCACAATAAACTGCAGGACAAGCGTAATGCATGTGATTTTTCTTTACTCACCACACAGTATCATGACAGGAGGCTCTGCACAAGCAAACACCACAGCTTTACATCACAGCAAGCACGTTCATGTGTAAGCTTAACTAAACTGTGAGGTCTAGATGGTGTTCTTCTTTGCAGGGAAGAGCTTAAAGGGCATTTTAATGAACAAAGCTTATTGCAGTGGCATTCGATGTCACAGCAAAGTGAACAATATGCTGTGTTCCTTACAAAGAAATTCATTGACATGGAATTAATGAAAGACAATCTGTGCACTGATAATATTGTTAACGTGAAACCAAAGTGAGATTTTCCTTGTGCTGGTTTCCAATCAAGAGTCACATCAAATGAAGGAAAAACTACTGTGGTGCAATTCACAGACTTTGCATAAAAAAGTCCTTCACCCTGAAGAACCAGAGTTCAGTTCATGTCCTCTATTACCGTAGAAAAACTGAAACAAGTGGCTGAGAGGCACGTTCCTACTTGATAAGTTAGATGTGACAGCAGACTCTGCTCCGCTCCGGGTAGTTTAGTCTGTGCTTGTGAACAAATACTGCAATGATGTGCAAATGTATTCTTATAACAACTTTACGCTGTTTAAAATTCCACCTTTGATTCATTTTATTTGTTACCTACAGTTTTTTCTCTCATCTGCTAATCAAAACGCAGGGGGGCTTTGGGGAATTTATGTGCATATATACATCTTTAATATTACCAGTATGAATTTCTCTGACATGGTAATATATTTTAATCATCTTAGGATTTTAGTGATTCAAATGAGCAGGTTTTCCAGCTGGGTGGGATTAGCAAATATGCAGAGTGCTTAAACTGTGTGCAGGATTGTGCCATTGTCTGTGCAAGTGCTAGTATACTTTATTTTGTGTGTAAATACTTGTGTGAATAAGCATCTGATCCCTGTGTGGTTCATTTCCCCTGTTGGTTTTAATTAGGTTGTAAATGTCAACATATAAACTGTTCTCTTCCGCCATGTGAGGCACGTGTGCAGTGCTCGCCGTTTGCTTTGCTGGACGAAGGGCTGCTGTTCATCTTTTGTCACACGTTAACCTGGGCAATTAGAGAATGTGAATGACTCGAAGCTAAGGCCAAGAATAGCTACCTGAGGCGTCTCTCACTTCCTGACCTCTATTCCTCTCAACATGCATTACAACAGAAGCGGGGGATATGTGTCCTGGCAACCACCAATTATTAAAGCCACATGTCATTCACATGAGGGTTATTACTTGATCAAGTGCCTGAGAATAATGAGATACAGAAATCAGTAACTATAGCAGCAGAAAAAGAGAAAAGATAAGATTCCAATAAGAGTTCCAAGAATTCAGACTATTTTTAAAAAAGATTTAATTGAGCACTTGTAAATGAACCACATCTATGAATAGCTACATTACTGACAATGTGGTCTTGGCCACCTGGGAATTTGATCCCAAGCCCAGTGTGTGGCTTAATGAGCCACAGTGAAAAAATAGCTTCAAACGTACCTTTACACACATATGAAGGAAATTACATCACAGGTAAAACGCTTGCAGTTAAAATTGATTTCGTCAGACACTAAAAATTTTTACAATGTAATTAACTTTTAAAGCGACCCTTGGGAATTTCTTGCACATAGTGTTATTTTTAAATTATTTTTATAACGTGAACTTTAGATTTGTTGCAATAAGCCATTCCTCTTATATCAGTTATTACCAAAGGTTAGATGTCAGCTTGCAGTAGATTTATGCTTCTGTATTAACAGCCCGATATCAAAGCGTGTAGTAGACACGACGTGTCCCGTGTGAAATGGACACGCATGCAGAAGTTCCAATACCAGCAGGGGGAGATAATACATTTAAAGCCAAGAAGTCGCTAAGCATGAAGTATGAAGTACATTCCAGGGTCTTTCTGTGTCAGAAACAATTAAGTTATCTGGCTAATATGAATTTATGTGTAAATGCGTTAGTAATTTTAGTAATTTAAATGCGTTAGCTCTTTCCTGTGATTATGTTCAGGTTGGCTTGAAATAAATAATCTCCCTCTGATGGTACTGCAACTTCTGCATGCGTGTACATTTTCACGCTTGCTGTGGCATGCTAAATGCTGGCAGTGGTGTCGGCCACTTGCATAGGCTGTAGAGCCTACATGGATTCAACACAGAAGTCTAAGCTAATCTTAAGTTACGACACTAAATCATGGAAACAGAACTGTGTACAATCCATGCTGCCAGTATATGCATTTTTTGCATTTGTGGAATCCCACTAGTGGTGAAAAATGGTGTGCTTTATTATTTAAGCTCAGTCAACACCTCTGAGCATATGTCTTGAATTTCAAGCTGATATCTCACAGTGTTAGAGCTATTATAAATCTCTGAAAGTGACATTTTTAAAAATAAAAAGTAATTGGCTCATAAAATGGGACAGACTGAAATTTCCCTATCAAGGTAAGATCAGCAAAATCCAGAAATAAACCTCAGTTTAAGGACGGCTGTTCCAGTGATTTCTGATGAGATGCTCAAATTAGATTGCGAAGAAATTAGACATGAAAATGGCGGTCAAGTCATTATCTTAAATATTACAGCATCATCTATGTGCACAGTAACTAAAGTTTCGGGGGGCTAAGTCACAGAGAGGAATTTAAGGCCATGTCATAAAGTTTCATGTTTCCAGGTGTTGCTGTTCTTGCGTCACAAATACTTTTAGCACAAAAAAAAGAAAAAGGAAAAAAAGAAATAAGATGTATGGTTGCCAAAGATTTACTGCTTGAAATTATATATGTATTATTCATCAGTGATCATAAATCAATTCATGGGGCTTGTTTTGAGAGTATGAATAATGCATTCTATATAGATTTTGTCTTAGTATGCTGAAGATCACATCAGGAGAGATATCAGTATGGACATGAGAATGGCTGATTAGTCGAAGTTATTCCAATCTGGGACACAATCGAAAACTAGGTGCAAGAGGTTAATCACATAGAAAAGAATTGTATTCTTTGGAATGATCACGGGTTGTATAAGGCAAGTGATGAAAACTATCTGTGCTCTATGCCCCCTGGGTTATGCAAATGGACCTCCTCTTTCAGTAGTAAATTGATGTGCAATGTTGGTCTACTGGACTCATTATGCCAAAAAATACAAAAAATGTCAATGTATGTCTTTTTGTCAGAGCTTCTTCACTGATTTAAGGGCACTCAATTACACAAGTAAAAGAAATGTGACTATTAAACCGTTTTTAAAACCTTGGCTTACATTTAGCAATAATTTCTACATGCTAACCATGCATTAAAATTAACATGTTTGAAATGAGGAAAAAGTCCATCCATCCATCTCTGGGTATCCTTGACTGGTCACCAGTCTCTCTGAGGGCCAATTATACATCCATGACCAGATATGAATCATACTACTACCGTCCTTCCTACTTAACTGACTAAATGGACAATATGATGATATGAAATACCATACCATATAAAAGTACTGGAACACTAAGTGGTATTCTCTCAAAACTTTGCATATCCCCCCATTGACTTTGAATGCAACTCAATGCTATTTTTATTTTATTTTGTTTTCAGAGGAGCTTTAGCTATACAGTACATACTTACCAGTCATTTTCATTTCCAAAATGTCCTGGTAATAACTGACACACACCTCAGAAAAAGCCGTGTGAACTTTCAAATATTCACAGAAAAGGAGTCGTGTCCTCGCCAGATAGCAAACAGGGAAAGACATTAGCATTGTATCAGTCTATGCAGCATTCTTCTAGTACTTTAATGACAAAAGATATTATGTTTATACAGCATCTTTCTGCAGGGGGGTCAAGAGCCATCATAAAAGGCGGGTTATAATCTGAACATTAGCAGTGGGAACACATTAGAGCTGCTTTCTCAGAACATTATCATCCATCATGGCCATTATTAAAACAGATGATGTCATAAAAAACAAAGATGTGCCTCTCAGTGCACGTATATTACACTGTATGCTGTATGTATCTTAAAGAATCATACACTATTTTATTTTAAGCCATTTCGAATATGCTCCAAATCAGTGACAGGAATGTTCTGAGGCCGCGGAATTTGCATACATGTTACAGCCACTCAGTGTGAGGGCAACATAAAAAATGCAATTTTCTGCATGAATTCTCACTCTTCAAGATGTCAGCTTTGCAAAGGAGAGGGTGCATAGGACCTGTAATTGCATTGCTGCTGACATTTCTCATAATTTCAACTCCCGGTTCAAAAGGTTTAAATTTGTTATTGAAAAGGGTCAAACTTCAGTTAAAGAAATACTTCACAATGAACTTTTTTACTCATCCCTTACGGCCTGGTGTGCTAGACAATAAAATGCCCTTTCACTATTAAAAAAAAGAGAAAAAAAATAGCCTCCAAAAGAGCCTGAAAGACAGTGACATTTTATGACTGAGTTAAATGTAAACAAGGGAGGAAAAAAAAATTAAAAAGCACTCATTAGGACCGTTGCCTCACAACAACCTGCTGGTTAACTGAGGACTTAAGGTATGTCTGGTATTTGTGGCTTTGTCCCACAGTCAAAACAGATAACAGTTAGGTAAAGATCATCTAAAGTGACCATAGCTGTGGATGCAAGTGTGAATGTCTCTCTATCTGACTGTGTTAGCCCTGTGATGGAATGGTAACTCATCTGGGATGTCCAGATGAGATAGACTTTACTGTTAAGAAGATGGATGGATGAAAGTCAAAAAAGCCTTAAAACTTTTTTTAAACACATCTACATTCACCGTAAGACCTCTGGTACCACCAAATGGCACTCTGTCACAGTAAAAAGTGTAAACATGGGAAAAAAGAACCTGATAGAAGAATGTGCATACAATTACTTTGCACAGTGTATTTCAATTATAAGCTATGATAACATGTGAATCATCCAGTGCCTCTATGGTGCTACTGACAGATGAAATCCCATGAACCTATTTCATGTAAAATAAGTTTTTAAAAAAGTAAATCTCTTGTGTAAAATCCATACAGATCTCCGCTTTATAAAATGTTCTGCTGCAATGACAAAATAATAAAGGAAAGAATGGAGTTCAACCAAAAGCAGCCACAAAACATCTGTTATATTTGATAGTAGAGAGAAAATGAAGGGAATTGTTCCAGGGTCACATCTGGCTCCCTTCTATTTTGTATCCAGATATTCATCCATCTGAAAAATTTAAGTCCTCTAAAGGGTTTTATGATCGACTGCAGGGGTTACTCTCCGAGGCTGAATTGAGGTCTTACATCACCGGCAGATTTTTCTTAAAATCTTGCTCTACATATCAGACCTTTGGCTGTCTACGTTAGATCGATGCTTTGACATGAATACAGACCGGAGAGATTGAGCACCCAGTGTCCAAAATGCTCAATTTATGGCAGCCTTGGCTCCTGTGATAGTTTCGATTCAGTACATCAGTAACACTCTGTAATTTCTAAAACAGAATGAATGAGTGATCAGTAGGGAGTCTAGCAAAAGAGAAAACGAACTCGGCCACAAGAAGCTCTCTCCCCTTGATCTGCAGCATTGTCTATGATGAGATTATTCTTGACACAGACACACAGAGTAAATGTAACTTTCTATCCTTCTCATCTTTGCTCTTTTCAACAGGACAGCTTCTAAGAGCACTTCAGCGATACATTTACCACAATAAAACTGTAATGAAGATGCCGAAGTACAAGACTTTTAATGTGTTGCTTTTTGGATTTTCATTGCACCATCTCTGCACTTTTCATATGCCCTTTTAACATGACAGGGCCCTCTAGCAGTGTGATGTTGGCACCCAGCACCGCCTGGATTTAAATCTGCAGCCAGAGAACCCAAGCAGGACAATGACCAGATTTGGGCAGGAAGAAAGGGTGCATGTCTCAGTCCTGAATGTGAAGTGTCAGGATTTGATTAATGTCCAACATCATTGCACATTTCGACTTGGGCAGACTGATAAACTGAGATAAATTGCTGATGGATGGCCACCTTCCTCAAAGATAAGGCTCATTTCTCTCACTGGGATATAGGAAATGCAGAAAGTATAGGTTCCTATTTTGACATTAAAGACCTTTTTTTGTATCACACTGGTGATCTTTTTACCCATTGGTCACTGCAGCAAGATGGCCTTTACTCAGTGTACACTTTCATTAAATACTTGATGGCTGTTCGGGGTTGACATGTTGCTGTTTTGAGAAACAGAATTTGAATTTTTTTGAAAATGAGCCAAATGGTGACATGTAAAATATTAAAGCACATCAGATAGGTCAGCTAAGTGCCAGCCTAGTTTGCATAAATGCCTCAAACGTGCCACGAGGGCACATAAATGAGTAATTAGTTTGTTTGTGTCATTTAAAACATTCATTTAACATTTAGCTGTCGGAATTCATTCTCCTTCTTTATAACATTGTCAGAGTATAGCCTTTTTTCCCCCCACAAATGTTAGCAGTGAGGCAAGGATGTGAATGTGTATCATGGATCAGTTTAAAGACCCAAGACGCAAATCTTTCTCAGGACTGAAAGCTTAGACATATGTCATCTAAATCAGACATCAATGGCATCATAACATAATCAATACTTTAGATGGATGATGATTAGAACAGCCCGAGTAAATCGACATGTGATCAATTACATGTGCACAGGGTTCATGTAGTTGAGGGATGCAGAAACAAATTGTTTATGTTGACGTAGTAATTTCTAGACTTTCCAGTCACATGGCCCCTGGGAAAAAATATGTCGCAATAGGAGAATTATCAGCTATAAAACAACAGCAGCAACAATAATACCATATTATAGGTGTCACTTTCATGTGCCCAGTCTCAAATCATAGTCACTGCAAATTTCTCTCAAGATAACATAATGTTGTTTTCGTTTACTTTAAAGGCATGCCCCTTAAGAAGATTTAGCATATTTTCCAGGTATCTATCTGAGGTGAAACTGAAAATGAAATGTCAACATTTCTGTGATTTAAAAAAAACAGGCTGGATGGAAGAAAAGGCATCTGCTGTGGTTGGGGGTGAGGGGAGGGAGATAGGACCAAAGATTTGATTTAATTTATTTAATGGCTCTCAGGAAGAAATTGTAGAATTAAAAAAAATGATAAAGAGACAATCTTTAGCATTAAGAGCTTTAAAAAATATGATATATTTCTCAAGTGGGCACAACTAATTGTAAATGAAAGTATAAGATAGGATAGAGCATCTGTTTAGTCTGTCTAAAGAACAGTGCATTAGGAAGATCTGCTATCAAATTAAGTAATACTCCTGTTGTAAACCCCAGTATGTATGTTTTGAACTGGGTGGGAGAGTATGGCTCACTGGAGTTAACCTTTTCTAATCTCTGTTGTACACCTTCCTCAGCTCTTCGCTGTAAATTATGAGCTACATTCACCACGGTTGATTTGGCGACTCTGCTAATCGCATTAGGTAATCCCACTACTGCATGGTAGCAACAGGACATTGTTCAAAAACTTTTTCTAAGATGCTTAGGCTGGCAGTGAGCCAGATATTATTCAACCATTCTAGTATGCAGCTTTTCTGCTACTGAATGTCAGTTCACCTTGATCTGGTATGAGGGCATTGTCAGCAAGATTCACAATGTGAAGCCACTTTCTGACAATTTTTAAAAATATTTTTTCCTTTTTTTATTATTAGTAATATATATTATTAACTAGATTCAAAATAGTATAAAAACAAGTGATGGAGACTAATTATGGAAGGGAATCACTCTAGAACAACTACTTATGCACAATGGCAAATCTGGTGTCATGACTTCTATAAACACTCTTGCTGACAGGCCAAGAGTTCAGCATATTTTTTTATCTGCCTTTTCTAGAAGTGGTTTTGACACTGTATGTTTCTCTGCATCGACTGCAATTCATCAGTTTTAGTGTTTTCCTTTTTCTCCCTTCAGGACACATTTGTAGTATCAGAACTCAGTAACAGTTGTGAGCAGGTCCACAAAGTACTGTTTTCTTCCATTTTATTTTTACCCACTGGGTTTCAGGCTTCAAGTATAACATGATATAACATAATTTATAAATCTTCTAAATAAACCCCAAGGTGTTGCGGAGGCACCTGGGACACCGGGCATGTCCCAGGTGTGCCATGATGCCTCCTATCAGTTAGAAATGCCAGAAAAACCTTAACTGACTCCTTTCGATGTAGAATTGTAGCAGCTCTGTTCTGAGCTTCCCATAAATGACTGAGCTCTTCACTTGTATCCACAATCTTTTTCTTTTTCTCATGACTCAAAGTTTGAGACTATAGGGGAGCGTGGGAAATCGACGACTTTTCTTTTGCATTTAATGGTCTCTTTGCCACAACAGACCAGTTCAGCGGTTTTAGTACTGCGGAAGCTCTGCCAGCACCCTCTTTCCTCACTCCTGAACAATACCCTGGGATATTTATAGGGCCCAGGAGCAGGCACTTCACCTGTTTCCGCTTGCGGTGGAGGTCTTTGCTCGATGAAAATAACAGGACAATGTCATCTGCAAAAGGAACAGTGTTGTTATTCTGAGAAAATTGAACCCAGCAGACTTGGCCACTTTTTCCATCCATAAAATTTCAGAACAGAGTCAGTGACAAAGGGAAGCCCTGGCAAAGTCCAACACTTATGAGTCTAAGCTATTGTTAGCTGTGCTCTCACTATGGTTGTACAGTGACTGAGAGACTCAGTTAACTGTTTCAGAAGGTCAGTGTAATTGCTGCGGAGCTGTACAGTGAATGCAGGCACGGGCAAGAAGATGTCAGCTTCATCATGTATACCTCTGACTCTTTAAACAGTCTTCTGGTAAGCCAGAAGAGCATATTGAGCCAGAAAATAGGAAGGAAGGAATGCTACACCGAATGTCACTGGAGGTCCTTCCTTTCTGTGGTCATTATATAATTCCTCGTCTTTCTGCTGAAGTTGTATAATTTCATAGCTTATACAGTCTTGGGCAACTATTAAAAAGCAATTTCCCTGAAGGATTAATTTGCTTGTTCTGATTCTGATTTTGATACTATAGCTGTCTATGTGGTGAATAATTCAAATGACAGACTGATGGGTGACTTTAATCATTCTTTGGCTGTCAAATGAGTATCAGAGGCCACAGACAGAATCATAACACCATAACCACCACATAATTACAAATTATAGTCCTGAATGGAACTGTAAAATTGCCTTCTGTCTGTGACAAAATGGTGCCAAAGGGAGTAAAATGTTATTAGAAGTAATACATCATTTTACTTTTTTTTTTTTTTAACTTTTTTTTTTTTTTTTTCCCTC